>OX456523.1:169359237-169615720 GCA_949748255.1 Eustalomyia histrio | reverse complement strand
CTCATTCGTTTAAGTACTTGTTTGTGTATAGCTTGTCTGAGAAATGACTTGTTATGTAGAAACATGGTATAAGTAAAAATTTTATTAAGTCCCATTATTATAACTTGCCTTTAAGGTGCGTGTTAGTTAAAGGTAACTTTAGCTAAAGTGAGGAATAAAGTGACCCTTAACTTTTTTTGGTTATTACAACTTCCTTATAAAATAAAATTAAGTTTTTTGAAAATATGGCATTACCAGAGCAAAAACCGATTACTTTTAACAAATTGAAATGGTTCTTAAAAATACGTAGTGGCAACGACGTACTTTTATTTATTTATTTACAACAAACAAAAAATATAAACGAAAAACAAAATTTCTTCGATTTGTGTAGAAAATAAAAATGTTTGTTGTAAAAAATTTACATTGCCGACGCCGAACACAGAAATAAACCAAACAGCAAAGTCAAAAAACTACACGGCAACTACACTGCAGAGCAGAAAATGTGGCAACTTTAAATGCTTAAACCTTGCGTTAAATGTTAAAGGTAAGATGAACTTACCTTTAGCTTATCGATCACTTTTAGGTTAAAGTATACTTATTATAACGACAAACTAATAATCTGTCCGTTAACATCCTCACTTTAGCTATCGGCAAGTTATAATAATGGGCCTAAGTCTTCTTCTTTTTCGATTACATTGATTGTCTTACATACTATTAGAATAATAACATTCTTAGAGCTATATGTGTTTTACTCTAATAACTAAGTTAACGTAAAAAGCAACATTGCTAAAGTAAGATAGAATATGTAATAAAAGTACAAAATTAAAAGTTTGACAAGGCTTGCTTTCGCTAACAGAGCAGACGCCTGTAAATAACAATACTAAGGCCCACTATTATAACTTGCCTTTAAGGTGCGTGTTAGTTAAAGGTGACTTTAGCTAAAGTGAGGAATAAAGTGACCTTTAACTTTTTTTGGTTATTACAACTTCCTTATAAAATAAAATTAATTTTTTTGAAAATATGGCATTACCAGACCAAAAACCGATTACTTTTTTAAATGGTTCTTCTTTTTTTAAATGGTTCTTAAAAATACGTAGTGGCAACGACGTACTTTCTTTATTTACTAACAACAAACAAAAAATACAAACGAAAAACAAAATTTCTTCGATTTGTGTAAAAAATAAAAATGTTTGTTGTAAAAAATTTACATTGTCGACGCCGAACACAGAAATAAACCAAACAGCAAACATACGGTAAAAAAACTACACGGAATCTATACTTATAATAACGAAGAACTTATAATCTGTCCGTTAACATCCTAACTTTAGCTATCGGCAAATTATAATAAATATAATAATAAATATAATGGGCCTAAAACTAAATGAATAACATTACTGAAACTATATAACAAAAGTTCTGTTACATAAATTGACAAAACATATTCATATTACAGTTCATGTAAAATTTAGTATATATATATATATATATATATATATCATCTTCAGTATATACGTATATCATCTTCAGCCCCTATGATTGCCGGACACTGGGCTCATATAGAATGAGGGAAGGTCCAGAGGAGATGGATCGTCGTCAATACGTATGTAGATCGAGCCCAGATGGTGTTTTTTTCGCTTTCGTATATTTGACTGACAAGCATATTATCGTGTAGCGCAAGTTTCTCAACAAATCTGGCTTGCAACGACATGGCGTACCTACAGAAGGGTAGAACATCGGCATTTTCATAGACATAACTATTTGAAAATCGTTTTATGAAATTTTCATAATTTTTTCCGATGCATTTTCTTAGGATTTACCGTTCAAATATCTCCAATTCCAGATTTGGAATCCAAAAGACAGAACCGATCTTATGGGGACCTTGTAGAGTAAAAGCTTGGTGTTCTTAGGTAAGTATGTGTTGTTCATTAGCGATGCAAACATTCCAGAAATCTTTTTCGCCTTTCCTAAGAGACTTCTAGCGTGGGCGTTAAATATTAATAATTTATCAAAATGTATTTCGAGATATTTAATTGAATTTTTAAATGGAATATTTTCGCCGTCTAGTATAAGTTGAAGGGCTTTACTTACCGACAGCACATTTCTAGGACATTTACCCGAAGGGTTCCTAATACAGATAGCCTCAGACTTGCCTGCGTTGATTTTAATGCCCCATTTCTAGTAATAGGCGCTTATTTCTCCAAGATGAAATGCATCAGAGTTCAGAGCTAGTATTGGTGATATATTGTGTGCATAAAAAAGGCAATCATCAGCGTATAAAATAGACTTTGAATTTCTAGATTGGTGAGGAAAATCATGCAGGAAAATGTTAAATAGGAAAGGAGCCACGACACTTCCCTCTCAGAACATGTCCTAGTTCTAAGGTAATGTTGTTGATTTGGACGCCAAACTTTCTATTAGTAAAGTAGCTGCAAAATATTTTTACCAGAAATAGGTCAACGCCAAGATTTATCAGTTTGTAGAGGATTCCATTATGATAAACCGAATCAAACGCCTTTTCTATATCCAATGATATTGCAACCGTGCATATTTTATCCCTTAAGTTGCAAATTACATCATTGTGAAATTTCAACAATGCAATTGAGTGAGATCTTCTAAATCCAAATTGAAATTCTGATATTGGTTTCACAATGAACTCATTTTCTAGTTTTTCCTTAATTACGTGTTCAAATAATTTACCAATGTAGGATAAAAGCGATATTGGGCGAAAATCCTCAGGCTTTTTACTGTCCTGCTTTTTTTTAATAGGAAGTATTTTTGCGCTTTTCCACGCCGATGGGAAATAGCCGTTATTAATGCAATCGTTAAAAATAGCAGCTAATAATTTTAGTGTTGTATCAGGAAATTTTTTAATTATAAAATTGGAAACGCCATCAAAGCCAAAAGACTTTTTGCTATTAATGTTGTTAATGTGCATTTTGATATTTTTGTTTGTAAAATGGTAATTATCGAGATTTCTATCGGCCAAAAACGTGTCATCAAATGTATAGATATTGTTACGATTTTACCCTTTATAAAATCGTTGATTTATTTACCTTTTAAATAAAACGAGTTCTTTCTATTTTGCAAATAATAAACACAGTTTGAAATTATTTATAGCTTTATTAATTTATAACCGTCACTAAAAATTACAGAAATACACTTTAATAGCACACTTTATTTACACTAGACTAAACGTTAGCCACACTTTAGTTCTTCACACTCTGCGTTTTACTTATCAACTGAACTGATTTGCCACCTTGCTATCGTTTTTTTATACCTAAAATATGGCAGCACCGTCTGCAAGCTGCATACTGGCAACTTTGAGAATGTTCTTTTACAGTTTGACATAAGAAGTATTGGTTATGGTGAAGGGCTACCATTTAATTGTTTTATATTTTAGGGCTAACATATGGGGATTTGTGTTTCTACGAGTAAACGGAATTTCTGTAACACTGCCGCCCACTTAAATCTGTTCGTCCCGAACAGACATAGTTTTCCCCTCCCCATAATCAGCTAGTCATTCCAGATGCACAACCTTCATCTTAGATCTTGGGCTCTGATATTCTGTATTCTATAGACTACATCATTTAACCTTTCATCACCCTGTAGGGTCCTTCCCAATGCGTTTGTAGTTTGGAAGATAATCCTTTCTTTCGTTGCAGCAGAACCAGCTCGCCCTCATTAAATCCTTCAGAATTCGCTGCTCGATCGTACCTCGTCTTCATCTTGTCGCTAACCATTTTAACTCGATTGCAGACGAAATGATAAAGCTCGTTGAGGTCTTCTTGTCCCTGGGAAGAGTTGTCGTTTTCACTGTCTGTTGCGGCGGGCTTAACGCCAAATTCTAAATTTCTAGGTAATTTGAGTTCCGTTCCAAAGATTGTTCTTGCAGATGTCCAGGAGGTGGAGTCGTGAGCGTTAGATTTGTACTCCCGATATTGTCCACGACTTCTTCTAACTGGTGCTTTAGCTGCGATGCATTGCGCGCAATTTGCTATCCAATCGCCTACAGCTTGTTGACAGCCGACCCAGTAAAACCGTTGTTTCAACTTCTCTATGGTTTTTGTGACACCAAGATGACTACCACTGGGACCGTCATGGAACTCCCTCAATACCTCGTTTACTCTAGATGCCGGCACGACAATTAAATTGGCCATATTTTTGCCGTCGGCACCTTCCCATGTACGGTATAAGCAACTATTTAACAGCTGTATTCCACTGGGCCCAATATGCCTTCGTTAGCGGGCTTTCAGCTGATATCTGCTCGCGGGTAGGCCTCCTATTTTCTTCTTTGGCTGATATAATCTTTGCCAACATGGGATCACTCCGTTGCGCCGCTGACCAGGCTTCACTCGACTCAATATGCGTTTGTCGAATGTCCACGATGCGGTCTTTCCCCATCAGCCTTTGGACTGTGTTTGCCATGCTTCCTACCCTTGCTGTGCTTAATGGTAACCGGTTTTCTTACTTGACCTATGAGCGCAAGGGTCCAACATCGAGGGGTATTTTAACATTCCGCCAAAACATAACTTTTTGCCCCATATGCAGATTAATGCCGTGACTAATCATGAAATCTGCACCAATGATTACTTCTTCCACAATATCCGCAACAATAAATGCATGATTGACGCTTACGTTGGAAATCGTTAGTTTCACATTTACTTTGCCATAGACAGTACCAGTCTCCCCGGTAGCTGTGCGCAGTCTCACCCCATATAATGGTTCAACTGCCTCCCTAACTAAATCGGGTCTGATGACAGACTGTGATGCTCCCGTGTCTATAGTGCAAATGTGCTTTCTGCCGTTGATATATCCGCAAGCAGTAAGATTCCTTTTTCCCTGCTGTATCACTGATATTGAGATTGTGGGGCCCTCGCTTGTATGAGCTGGATCGTGTCCCGCAGTGCTAGCTCTTTTTGGTTTTAACGGTGACTTCTGTGCTAATTGACAAACCGGCTGGAAGCTTTTTCTTGGTGCTCGGCAGTTCCGCTGAAAATGTACCACTCTTCCGCAGTTATGGCACTCGGCCTTAACTTGCTTTCTCCCTAATGCTTGCATAACTGCCTCTTTAACTGCTTCAATAAACTTGGCGCTTATATCTTCCTCTTTTTCAGCAGTTGCTTCTTCAAGGTTTCGTACATCAAATATTTGCTGCTTAGAAATTATCTTTGCAGTTTCCTGCGCCAGCGCGAATGAGACAGTTTCTGCAAAAGACGATTTTCGTGTAGCACACACCGCGTACCTTACATCAGGATCACGAATTCCACTCACAAACGCGTCTAATAATGGATGATTTTCGCCCGGATACGACAGCTGCACCAACCGCTGAATTTCTGTTGCAAAGTCTTGCAACGACTCATTTGCTTTCTGCAGTCTACCTCTTAGTTTCATTCGGTATATTTCTTTTTTGTGTTCGCCACCATACTTTCGCTGAAGTGCCACCATTATGTCGTCATAATTGTTTCTGCAGGTGATTGGCACACTTTCTAGAAATTCTGCAGGCCAGAATCAACTCTATAGCTTTTTCTTCGATGTTCCACATATTCTAGTGGCAACTGTCTCGAACTGGAACTTAAAAACATTAAACGGTATGCTGCCATCAAAAGTAGGGGCCTTTGCTCTACCAGAACCTTCCTGAATAATTCGTACTGGACCCTCTTGACATTGGAGATTATTTACTTTATTTTCTAGATCTTGTAGTTTTCTTTCAACATCTTTGGTTTGTACCTCGAATCTATCTACGCCGTTCTCAAAGTCGGAAACTCTTTTGGAGACCTCAGAGATTTTCTCATTAGTGGCTCTAGAAGTTTCTTGAAGTTTCTCTTCCATCTTAGCTAGCAATTCCTCGTTCGTTTCCATCTTAGTTAACAGTTTCTCGTTGTCTGCTCTAGAAGTTTCTAGCAGTTTCATTTCCATCTTAGTTGTTTTCCATCATAGCGGCCAACATTGCGCTTAACTCCATATTACCTTCTGTTTTGCGGGTACTAACCTCCATTGCTTCTTTTTCATCAAATTCGTAAGTCGCAATGTCAATGTTACGGCGCTCGAATTCATCTATCAGCCGCTTTTGTAATTCTGTCTTATTACCTGCTGTCGGTAGCTCCAATTAACTCAATTCCTTCTTAAGTTGCTCTACTTTAAGCTCCTCCAATTTCATGACTGCTTATTATTTTGCAATCCCACTTCTGACACAAATTTGTTACGATTTTACCCTTTATAAAATCGTTGATTTATTTACCTTTTAAATAAATCGAGTTCTTTCTATATTGCAAATAATAAACACAGTTTGAAATAATTTATAGCTCTATTTATTTATAACCGTCACTAAAAATTACAGAAATACACTTTAAAAGCACACTTTATTTACACGGTGTAGATAGACTAAACGTTAGCCACACTTTAATTCTTCACACTCTGCGTTTTACTTATCAACCAGAGAATTGCATTTGCTGATTGCAAAACGTTCATACGCAATCAACACAAGAATAAATTGTGTTTGCGTTCAAACGCTGAATCAATCAAACGATGTGCAATTTGTTTTGTCACTGGTTTATAATCATCGGCCGTTGTTAAACCATTGTTTTATTCTGTTCATTCGAGCCAACAATAATTATTTTGATGTAGAATAAATCAGAAAAAACAACAAACAACGTGTATGAGTGTAATCATAATTAAAATAAAATAGTTTCTTATCTATAAAAAGGGGGTGGTTTTGTAAAAAAACATATAAACGTTATATGTATATTAGGGTGGGTCTAAAATATGTTTTTTTATAATTTTCATTAGGAATACCAAAAATATTGTTCTTTGTGATTTTTTTTTTTTTAATTTAGGTCGACATCTCAGGCTCGCCCAATCCGGTTAAAGTTAAATATTGCCTAATTTTCCAATCAAAGTAGATGAAAAAAAAATTAGACAATATTTAAATTTTTCCGGATTAGGCAAGCCTGAGATATCGACCTATATTTTTTTTCCAAAAAACATTTATATTTCACAAATAAGAATATATTTATTACTAATAAAAATTCTAAAAAAGCGGATTTTGGTGGGTCTAAAATATAATATACATATAACATAAAATTTTTTTCTACAAAACAACCCCCTTATAAAATGTGTTTCTATTTTGTTTTTATTATGAATACACTCATACGCGTTGTTTGTTGTTTTTTCTGATATATTCAACGCTGACTTTTTGTTAAGTGATTACATTTGCATAAAACATAAACGACAGATGATTCACACTGATTCCAATTACGCGTTCAGTAACATGATGCTGATTTATTCTACAGTGAATTTTGTTGAATTATTAAAAGTGAACAAGAATTTTTGTGTATGATTAAATCAAGAAAAAAGTTGATTTTGCAGTTCTCTGTTATCAACTGAACTGCTTTACCACCTTGCTGGCGTTTTTATATATTCGGGTTAAAATACCTAGAATATGGCAGCACCGTTTGAGAGCTGCATACTGGCAACTTTGAGAATGTTCTTTTACAGTTTGACGTAAGAAGCATTAGTTATGGTGAAGGGCTGCCACTTAATTGTTTTATATTTCAGGGCTAACATATGGGGATTTGTGTTTCTACGTGTAAACGGAATTTCTGTAACAATATGTTGCGGTAGTCTTTCAACACATGATGAGATTTGATTCTCTATATTGTTAGCCGGTCTTTCAGGATTTACCTCTCGAAAAACAGCAGTATATTGAGTTCTAAATATCTCTGAAATTTGACAACTATTGGAAGTGATAGTATCATTGTGTATGAGCTGCTGGCAAAAAGGAGACTTCTTTTTACCAACGAATCCAAATACGTCTTTAAAGGCAATAAGACCTGGTGTTATTTTTGAGAGTCTATGTCTCAAATTTTTAGCGACTTCAAGATTTATAAGCTCACTAATAATTGTTTTTAATAGTTGTATCTGTTTAGTGAGAATTTTTATACTCGCTGCTAATTCTATTTCCAGTTCTGTGATATATTTTCTTTAGGTTCTTCTACCATGCATACTTAACTTTAGAAAATTTCTTGATGTTATCAGGATACTGACGTTTTTGGTTATTTATCTCCAGTTTGTTGGAGGTAAGTATATTATTAAATGTATTTATAAGCACATCTCATTCGTCATTACTTAAATTGCAGTTGTTGGGAGGTAAAATGGCGTCTGAGGCTGCATCTAAATCTTTACTGAATGCGTTCCAATCAGTGTTCTTGTATGAAGTTATTAAAAGGGGACTTCTTAATGTTAAACAAGCTGCATCACTTTCCAGTTTCAGTACTAATGGTAAATGATCCGAGAAAGTTGATAAGCTTTCGATCTGATAATTATTAAGTTATTAAGTTGTGTTTAATTGCAAAGAATTCTATTATAATGCACAGTGTTTTTAAAAGCAATTGCTACTCCTAAAGCTGAATTGTCGCAAACGAAATTATATCCAAAATTTACATTCCTATTCCCGCGAAGATGACATTCTTGTATGAATCCTTCATCAATTAGGTTATGAAGAAGAATGTCATAAATTTAAGAGATCTATGGGCCATATTTGTTATTCACACTCTTAAGAAGCCGCAGGAACTCTGCTTTAGCTTCATTTTTGACATGTTTTTAAAATCCTTAAGGAAGTTTGTAATTTGCTGTTCCAGCGACAATTCCTCAGGTAAAAGAAACATATTGACAAGTTTCAAAAATTCTTCAATTACGGATGGTTTATGTGTTTGAGCTTGGGTAGCATTTACCTGAAAAAGACTGGCAAATGATCTGTCTGGCGAACGAATAGATTGGTTTATCATATCGTTTACTTTATCTTTGGCAACAAGCTTTTCTTCACTAGTCTTTTTTTGCGTTCCCTTCGCACGGCAAGGTATTTTCTATAGGCTGGGCAACCTCTCCAGTTTGCAGAATGACCACTTATTTCACAGTTCACGCATTCACCCGTTGGGTGCTTTTTATCGAATTTCACACATTGGAATTCAGAATTGCAATTTTTAGCAATGTGACCCCACATTGGCATCTGTGGCATTGTACCTCTTGTTCCTTCCTTTTAGGTTTTTCCCAAAGAATAGTTTGCCTTAAAAGATATTTAATGTGCGAAATATCTGATAGTGAATTCCCTGCCTTTAGCGTAACCAGAAACAGACCTGTGTCGTATGAGTTCTTTACGGAATACAGAGTTGTAAAACGTGTAATTTTGGACACAACGTTTGGAAGCGATTTGTCAAGGGCAGACTTAACTTCCTCAACACTAGTACCGTGATAAAGACCTCTTAATACAAAATAAGTCTGTCTAAGCTCTTTAGGTGTGTATGAGTAAGAGTGAATATTCTTCTTCCTCAGGATGGCCATCATTTCAGAATGCACTGTAGCATCTGAAAGGTATAACTTACTTTTACGTTTATTAACGTTTCTTATTTTAATCGTTATTTTGGGTGTTTTTGCCTCCAATTGATCAACTAAACGTTTAATGTTGACGTCAAATAAAAATATTGGAGGGCAAAAGGATTTGCTGCCATTTGCCCCTTTTGGTTCTAGCAGTTTTCTCTGCCTTTCTCTGTATGGTGGTGTCCTCTTTATTTTCATTCTCCAATCCATCGAGTAAAGCAAATCTATTTTCACCCAATAAGTTACGTCAATTTTTACAGGTGACAATAATACACCAGCTCTTCGCTTTGAATGTTTGCTCCCTACAAATAAGTGCTGATCATCGTTGCTTAATTCCATGATTGCACCACTTTGCAACTAAATGCACACGTGGTAGCCAAATTCAGTATCTTTTCAGGTATATATATTTTTTATAAATATAGCAATATTTATATTTTCCAGTTTTTATAAAAACTTTTTGAGAAGTGGCAATTCTTAACAATCATGAGAATTAATTTATTTAATCGATATTTTATATTCCTTCTTGTTTTAGCTGAAATTAATTTTTTTCGGGCACCCTCTGGATTTTTTTGATGTATCTTTTGCGTATCTGTATTTGCAATCTATTTTAGAAATTAAAAACAATAAGTATATCGGATAAAAATTATTTTAATATATTGAATTCCATTGAACTAAATAAAAATAAATTACAAGATTGTAGTATTTACAAATTTATATATATTGTACATATTTACATTTTATTATTTACTAAAGGGTAGGTCAAGTACATGAAACCTTTTTAATCCTTTCATCTAATAAGATTTATTGCTAATGTACTTTTAGTGATTGCCAATCCTATTTTTAGGTATCTTACTAAAATTATTCTCACTTTTAACTTTTGAAATTTTTGGATCATTTTGTATGCCCTTGTTATTCATATGTGTTACGTTCGCGATAAAAAATGTATGCTTCATTACTTGAGCGTAAACGTAACGCTTCGTAAACGTAAACGGGGAACTTCTATATAATAACTTACTCAAATTACGAAAACGAGTCATATGGTTTGACAATTACAAAGAAAACAAACAAAAAAACTTTTTTATGATTTATGGTTATTTCCAATAATTTATAATAAAAAATTAATTATATAAATTTTTATTAAAAAAATTAATATAATTAAAGAAAGTAAAAAAAGGCTAAATTCGTCTGTGCCTATATAATTTTACTTTAAAAAACTTTTAAAGTATGAAAATTTCATAAAACGATTTTCAAATAGTTACGTCTATTAATATGCCGATGTTTTACCCTTCTGTAGGTACGCCATATCGTTGCAAGCCAGATTTGTTGAGATACTTGCGCTACACGATAATATGCTTATCAGCCAAATATTCGAAAGCGAGAAAAACACCATCTGGGTTGGATCTATATATCTTTCTCCTGTCGGTATAATCAATGGACGTATTGACGACGATCCAGCTCCTCTGGACCTTACCCAATTCTATATGAGCCCAGCCTCCGGCAATCATAGGGGCTGAAGATGATATACGTATACACTAAATTTTGCATGAACTGTAATATGAATATGTTTTGTCAATTTATGTAACAGAACTTTTGTTATTTAGTTTTAGTAATGTTATTTATTTAGTTTGTTTTGTAGTAATGTTATTTATGTTAGCGACTTTAAAGGCCGAAAGCAAGCCTTGTCAAATTTTTAATTTTGTCCTTTTTTTACATATTCTATCTCACTTTAGCAATGTTGCTTTTTACGTTAACTTAGTTATTATACATATAGCTCTAAGAATGTTATTATTCTCATAGTATTTAAGACAATCAATGTGATCGAAAAACAAGAAGACTTAATAAAATTTTTACTTACTTAACAGAAAAAAATAGATACAGAAAAATTGTACCAATTTGTATGGAAAATTTAGAGGTATCTTCACATTTTCACTTTTATCATTAACTTTTGAACCGCTGGAGGGTATAAAAAGTATTGTAAATGATTTAAAAATATAAATCAATTCTTCAAGATGAATGTGAAAAAATTTTTTGACATAGTTGAATTTGGTGTTGTTACGATGGGTAACGTTTTCGTGTATTCTGCTTCGATTGGAGGTGTTTCAATGTTGGGTGTATCAATGTTAATTATTTCGGCGGGTGACATTGAACAGATATTTGATGAATTTTATGAAAATCCGACGGTTGATAGTAGTGGAGATAGAGTTTCCGAAGATCATGATGGAATTTGTGAAGAGAATGACGATGATGATGAAGAAAATTCTTCCACAATATTTCTAAAATAAAAAAAGTAAAAAATTTAAAACTGCGTTTTATTTCGTTAAAAAGTTCTTATTTTTCATACTACAGACGAGAAGCTACATGTGGTGTTAAAAATTCCAAACTGTCCATTAGTGGCCACCGATATTTAAAAGTAGCACCACAGCCTGCTCGGTCGCGAAAGAAAGTCCACCTTTTGGAACATATTTCCTCTATCAGTACAAATTAATATCTTATATACATAGTTTTTTTTATTATTTTTATTTACCTGGGACTGCCATTTGCTTCGCAACTTCCATCTAAGTTTTTTTTGTCCGGCAATACTTTATTATACAGCACATCATTGCCCTAGACCAACAATAACAACTTTTCATCATCCACTGTATGTTTTTCGGAATGTGTTTTTAAATATGTTAAGCTTTTTTATTTTTTTTCTATTTGTTTTTTGATTTTTTTTTAACGAACAAAAGCTAATCGGCTGTTTCATACTGTCACGTAAAAACGGAGAGAATATCTGTTTTTAACAGAATTGTCTGCAAAGTCACGAAACGTACACGTTCGAGTACTTATTTTAATATTCTCTTCATAAAGCTAACGGATCAGCTGATTCCGCACGTTTACGCTCAAGTAATTTGGGCTAACATATTCATCTGTGAAATCTAGTTGTACGAGGCATGCTGGTTTTTCTACTTCGGGCTATGTTTAGTCGTGGCGTGGTTCTTTCACTAAATTTACAAACTCGCGTAACAAATGAAACTGATATCATGCCTCTGATAATATGCCAAATGAAATTAGAAAACAAAGTCTAAAGCTACGTTTCCACTGAACGTTTTGTACATGTTTTCCCACATATTTTTTTCGTCAAAACAACATGATTTGCTCAAAATACGCATGTGGAAACGTATCATAAAAACGACAAACTCACTTGGGTTGACCATGAAGCACATTTTTCCCACCCGTGTATAAAAACCCCTATGGCAATATTGGTGCTTATGCTTTACCTATATTGCCCCTTTTTTAAAATCGACTTAAAAAAATTAACTACACGGACTCATATTTAACATTTTTCTTATAATAGTATATTTAGCGATTCACTTCAGAGATTTCTTCAGTTCAATGAATAAAAAATAAGTAAATAACGAGAGTTATAATTATGTTTAGTTATATATAGGGTATAACAAATAATTTAATAAAAATTTTAATATGGGGAATAATATTGTACACAACTGTAAAACTGTGTAAGGCCAAAATTTATTTTATTTGATGCGACACACACCAGACTAATATTTAAGCGCACAATTTGTGTTGTATTCGTAACATACAATAATGATATTCATCTGGCTTTAAATGTGTACGTATACATAGCTTTGGGTGTGTTTAGTGTTTTTCGTATTCATTTAATGTTTGGCGTTTTTGAAAAATGTGCATGTATTGGTTTTGAGCTGCCAATGGGGGGTAGATGCTGGTTGAAACTTATCTCCACCAAAAAAAAAAAAACATTCTCTTTACCATGCTTGCCTACAAGCTGGCATGTTATCCCAGCATAATTGTTACCGTGTGTGATAGCTCTTTGAATAGAAAACTGTTAAATGTATGTTATGTGGTCAGTGAACTCTGTTGCTAACAGTGAGATCGGATTAAAACAAAATTTTAACCAATTAAAAAAATTGAGTGTGTTTTTGTATAGGCTCAATTCGCCGTAAAACCAAATAATTTGTTGTTGTAAATTGATATTAAAAAAAGAGCGGATAGGAAAATAATTAAAAGTTTAACCGAATAAATAATTAAATTTACTGGTTTTTATTATTTTTATACATTCATCGAGGTGTCTTGAGGGCCCTTTTGACTGTAACGATTGGTATTCCTTACTGTAACATTCAAAATTAGTTTCATCTGTGAAATCTAGTTGTACGAGGCATGCTGGTTTTTCTACTTCGGGCTATGTTTAGTCGTGGCGTGGTTCTTTCACTAAATTTACAAACTCGCGTAACAAATGAAACTGATATCATGCCTCTGATAATATGCCAAATGAAATTAGAAAACAAAGTCTAAAGCTACGTTTCCACTGAACGTTTTGTACATGTTTTCCCACATATTTTTTTCGTCAAAACAACATGATTTGCTCAAAATACGCATGTGGAAACGTATCATAAAAACGACAAACTCACTTGGGTTGACCATGAAGCACATTTTTCCCACCCGTGTATAAAAACCCCTATGGCAATATTGGTGCTTATGCTTTACCTATATTGCCCCTTTTTTAAAATCGACTTAAAAAAATTAACTACACGGACTCATATTTAACATTTTTCTTATAATAGTATATTTAGCGATTCACTTCAGAGATTTCTTCAGTTCAATGAATAAAAAATAAGTAAATAACGAGAGTTATAATTATGTTTAGTTATATATAGGGTATAACAAATAATTTAATAAAAATTTTAATATGGGGAATAATATTGTACACAACTGTAAAACTGTGTAAGGCCAAAATTTATTTTATTTGATGCGACACACACCAGACTAATATTTAAGCGCACAATTTGTGTTGTATTCGTAACATACAATAATGATATTCATCTGGCTTTAAATGTGTACGTATACATAGCTTTGGGTGTGTTTAGTGTTTTTCGTATTCATTTAATGTTTGGCGTTTTTGAAAAATGTGCATGTATTGGTTTTGAGCTGCCAATGGGGGGTAGATGCTGGTTGAAACTTATCTCCACCAAAAAAAAAAAAACATTCTCTTTACCATGCTTGCCTACAAGCTGGCATGTTATCCCAGCATAATTGTTACCGTGTGTGATAGCTCTTTGAATAGAAAACTGTTAAATGTATGTTATGTGGTCAGTGAACTCTGTTGCTAACAGTGAGATCGGATTAAAACAAAATTTTAACCAATTAAAAAAATTGAGTGTGTTTTTGTATAGGCTCAATTCGCCGTAAAACCAAATAATTTGTTGTTGTAAATTGATATTAAAAAAAGAGCGGATAGGAAAATAATTAAAAGTTTAACCGAATAAATAATTAAATTTACTGGTTTTTATTATTTTTATACATTCATCGAGGTGTCTTGAGGGCCCTTTTGACTGTAACGATTGGTATTCCTTACTGTAACATTCAAAATTAGTTTTGGTTTTAATTTAAAGTTAAGTTACTCTCTTTCACGAACTTGCAAGAAAAATTAGTGCGGTTAATTTTAATAATTTTCTTCTTTTTTCACTAATAATGATAAAATTTGAATAATGATTTTTATTTCACTTTAATTTCTGAATATCAAAAGGAATTTAGAAAGACAAAGGGGAATTGCTTCTAGGTGAACCAAATATTATGTGAAATTGTGAGATGAGTATAGATGTTTAAAAAAAGTAGATCTTATAATTAAAAGAACAGTAATAGAACAAATAAACAATTTATAATTCAAAAGAATATGTTTGATAACTATTTATTCATAAAAAAAATTTTGAATGAATGAATAAATAAATATTTTTTTTTTTGGCATATGAATGAAATTTGACGTTTTATATTAATAGCAGCAATATTATCTAAACTATTCGGACAATTTGGACAAAGAGTATGTAAATTTTTCGGACAGTTAGGACAATTAGTATGTGAATCTTATTTAGTATTTCAAATAAATGTTTTAATAAATTTAGGAAGTTTTAGTGTAAAATTAGTTTGTTGTCTTTCAATTTAATAGCCTTTAGGAAATAATAATTAACACGATAATCTGGTGTATAAACGGAGATTCTGGTTTAGCTAAATTTTAGAATTGGACCATTATCACCTGATTCCACCCGCTTTTATCCCGTTTGTTCTGATTTAACACCAAAAGTAACAAATTTTCAAAATTATTTCGCGTATATAATATAAATGGTAACGTGTTTGCAAAATTATCAGTCTCAATTAGTCCCAAGTGTTCAAATGCATTTAGCACAAAGCGTTGGAACTACGTTCCGGTTTCCCAGAAGACCATATAGTTGATAGGCAAATTTTAGTTTGTCAATATGCATATTTTTATAAATGAAAAATGCGAACTATAAATAAAAATTTGTTTAAATACAGAAATCGTTACATATACCACGGTCTCAATCTTTTCGATTAATATCGCTGTAATATTTCAATATTTGAATTGTTTGTGGTTCCCCAAAGTTAGACATCATAAGTCCATATCGGCATCAGAATTGATTTATATAACATTTTTTTTCCAACTTATTTCTGATATTGGGCCCAACAGCCAATACATTATATTTCTTTTGATATTGAAGTTCAGTTTGAGCTATTGAAGAGTACAGACGTGTTTATTTTAACTTCGCTACTAAATATATAGTACTATTTTTTAATAGGTTAGCTAAATATATAGCAATATACATATATTTTTTAATAGGCGAACTTTTGTAACAAACTTTGCTTAGTAATAGGTCAACGAACGTAACAGGAAGAAAATATTGCATTAGTGTAAGTCACTCTCCGAACAATGAGCTGAGAATGAGCACAAACAGTAGAAATGCCTACCTTGTTGTGACCTCTTCCTTAGACAATAAAAACAAAAACATATTTGATGCTGATTGCAATAAGCATTATTTATCTGTAAAACCAAATAGTGTTACATCATACGGCGGTGAGCCTGACTTAAGCAAGTGTAGTCTACAAAATTCAAGTGTAATGAGAAATAAACAATACAATTTGTCTATAGTAGACAAAAGTGAAATAATTGAATTTTCAGTACCAAAAAAAGACACCAAAATCAAAATCAAATCTGCGAAAAGGTAATGCAATGAAACTAAAATACAGTTATACAATGAAAATAACTATCGCAAAGTAGTTAGAAGTTTTGATGAGCAAAAAAAAAAAATTATTATACTTATCAGCTAAAAAGTGAATGTAGTTATAAAGGGCATTGACAGCTCTGTACCCACTGAAGAAATAAAAGAGCCTCTTCAGATTGAAAAATATGAGGCGAAGTCTATTCACAATATTATAAACAAAAACAAAATTCCACAACCAATGTTTAAGGTTGAAATTGCATTTAACTCGTCACAACTTAAACAATAAATCCAAACTCACCCAATTTATGGTTTAAGATACTTCTCAATCATAGAATCACAGTCGAGGAGCCCGTCAAACGCTCTGGTCATACAAGAACGTATTGTAAGTTACCATCGGTCTGCTCAAAACGTGGAGACATTCACAAAAGCTTAGAATGCTTTCAGCCAGAAACTGCAGCTAAAAAATGTAGTAACTGTGGCCAAAATCATTCAGCAAACTACCGCGGTTGCCCAGTATACCAACGCCTCAAGGAGATAACAAAGGCAAAGAGGCTTGGGAATTTTAATTTTCCATGCATTCCCAAAACAACTGGCTTTTAGAACAGTGCTGAGCAAAATGAAAATTTTCCTCAGCTCTCATATGCTCAGTCGTTAAAATAAACCCAAATTCCACAGCAAAAAAACAAAAATAATACAACATCGTCATATACTAGTATATTGAAGGAACCTATACCTATCACTAATAATATCCAATCACAAGGTTCCATAAAAACCTTAATACAGTCTATAAACACCTTTATGGCAAATTTGCAAAACATGTTTCAACAGTTAATGCAGGATCAAAGAATGTTAATGCAGATTCTACTTAACAAAAAATAAATTACAAAATTATGACTTTTTTAAAAATTTGTTTTTGAAACTGCAACGGCTTAATCCAACACAAAACCGAAGTATACAACTTCATGCAAAATAATAATATTGATGTAATGTTATTTTCGGAAAGACACCACACCAGCAAACACAACTTTCGTATCCCAGGATATTTTTATCATTTCACCAATCATCCTGATGGTAAAGCGCACGGTGAAACAGGTATATTAATTCAAAACAGAATCAAACATCGTGCCTTGGAAAATTTCGTAAAAGACTATATGCAGGCAACATCCGTTCGTCTTGAAGGTGCTGATAATTTGACAATAAGTATATTGTCCTCCACGTTTTGCTCTAAGAAAAGAAAAGTTCGAGGAAGTCTTTAGCTCATTAGGAGATCGCTTCTTGGCTTGCGGTGACTAAAACGAGAAGCACACGTACTGGAGCTCCAGACTTGTAAATTCTAAAGGAAGTCAGCTTTATAGAATGTTGATGGATAAAAGTAATGGCTTCGACTTCGTATCACCTGGACAACCTACATACTGGCCCGCAAATCCAAAAAAAAAAAACGCCAGATCACATAGATATTGTTATATCGAAAAACGTAAACCGGAACTCAATAACAACACAGATATCGTACGACTTATCTTCCGATCATGCTCCAGTGATTTTAAATTATTACGAACACAAAGTCGTACAAAATTTCCATATCAAAGTTGACTGGCTGAAGTATAAAAAATTTGTAAGCAGTTACCTATATGAAAATTCCTTAATAAACTTTCCCGAAGATATAGACGAATCTATTAATGAATTCCTAGAAACAATGATTGCGGCCTTGGATCACTCTAAGTGTAAAGTTCCGATTGAACCTTGTGTACGCATTTCTAACGCAGAAATTCAAAGCCTACTTATTGAAAAGAGGAAACGTAGGAGAGAATGGCAACTCAACAGATCTCCAACATCAAAAAAAAAAAAAAAAAGACTCTGTGCTGCTACAAAGAAACTCAGAAGAGCTATTGCGTTGGAAGAGGAGCGTATAAATAATAATTATATTCAAGGTTTATCAAATACTAAGTACACCAATTTCTCAATTTGGAAGGAAGCTAAGAGTGTAAAGCCACCGGTTGAGATGCGAAGTCCACTTTGAAAGCAGATGTCACCTGGGCGCGTAACAGCAAAGATAAGGCCCTAATATTTGCTGAACACTTATACAACGTCTTTACTCCAAATTCTCCACTAGGAGATAGCGTATTACAACAACGAACAGATGACGCAATGACAGATGTAGATTTGATAACAATAAATAAAGAGGATAACAATAAGTAAAGAGGATTATGATTAGAAATCTACCATAAGTTGCAGTAGCAGCCTTAACTTGTATATTTAATGCAATCTTAAATACAGGTGTCTTTCCAAGTAGTTGGAAGATATCCAAAATTATTATGATCCCAAAGCCAGGAAAAGACCCGATGGTACCTTCCTCGTACCGACCAATCAGTTTGCTGCCATGCTTGTCAAAACTGTTCGAGAAGGTGTTCCAGAAAAAATTAATGCCTTATTTTATTGAGAAAAAATTCATCCCAGTCCATCAGTTTGGTTTTCGCGAACATCATGAAACAATAGAGCAAGTCAATCGCATAACTGGTGAGATAAGAAAGGCATTTTAACATAAAAAATAATGCACAGCTCTCTTCCTAGATGTTGCACAAGCGTTCGACAAAGTTTGGCATGAAGGTTTGCTTTACAAAGTAAAGGATTTACTGCCCCTAGCACATAAAAATTGATTAAATCATACATCTCGAATCGCCTGTTTAGAGTAAAGTATGATGATTACCTAACACACGACTTTGAAATAGGGGCAGGTGTCACTCAGGGCAGTGTTCTTGGTCCTATACTCTACTTAATTTACACCTCTGATCTATCAATGAGTGCAAATTTGACTATTTAAACATTTTCTGATGATACAGCTATCCTTTATTCACATGCTGACCCATACTTGGCTGCAACAGAACTGAACAATTATTTTAGACGTTTGGAGACGTGGTTAAAAAAATGGAGAATACAAGTTAACGAAAAGCAAACACATTACCTTTTCACTGAGAAGGGGAGATTGTAGCCCTGTTACTCTTAACAATGCATTCAACCTACATTGGTTAATTAACCAGAAATCAAAGCTAAGCCTTGATTGTAAATTACTTTTATACAAAATGTTACTAAAACCAATCTGGTCATTTGGCATCGAATTATGGGGAAATGCAAGTGGAACCAGTGTTGATATTATACAAAGAGCTCAATCAAAGTTCTTAGGACCATGACTGGAGCGCCATGATACGTCACAAATGTAAACATCCACAAAGACTTTCAAGTGAAACTAGTCAAAGAAGAATTCGAGAAAGTTCGTGAGAGATACAAAGCAAGACTGCAACAGCATCCAAATCCTCTAGCAAGACAACTGTTAACAACACAATCAGTGACAAGGCTTCGTAGAGCCGACCTACCACCCTACTAATGAGTATATACTTTAAATTTTAGTTCTAAGATTTAGATACTTATTGTGAGGCCCTATGGGGCAGATTCAATAAAGAAAAGGAAAGTTTTAAAAATATGCATATTTTTATAAATGAAAAATACCACGGTCTCAATATTTTCGATTAATATCGCTGTAATATTTCAATGTTTGAATTGCTTGTGGTTCCCCAAAGTTGGACATCATAAGTCCATATCGGCATCAGAAATGATTTATATAACATTTTTTTTCCAAAAGAGCCATTATTCCATTAGCTGTGTGGCAAGTGGCACCGTCCTGTTGAAACCACATATCGTGCACATCCATATCTTCCAATTCGGGCCATAAAAAGTTCTTTATCATCTCACGATAGCGGACACCATTCACAGTAACTGCCTGACCAGCCTCATTTTGTAAAAAATACGGCCAGATGATGCCGCCAGCTCATAAACCGCACCAAACAGTCACTCTTTGTGGGTGCATTGGTTTTTCGACAATCACTCTTGGATTATCATTTGCCCAAATGCGGCAATTCTGCTTATTGACGAATCCACTGAGGTGAAAATGTGCCTCATCACTTAAGATGATTTTCTTTGAAAATTGACTGTTGCCATTTCTTGCCACCATTCTGACCATTGACGACTTTTGGAATGGTCAAGAGGCTTTAGTTCTTGAGACAATTGCACCTTGTTAGCGTGTAAATGCAAGTCTTTGTGCATAATGTTCATCAACGACGAGCGTGAGAGGTGCAATTGTTGGGCACGACAACGAGTTGAGGTGGACGGCTCTTCAGCCACACTATCGCGAACAGCAGAAATATTTTCAGCAGTACGAGCATGCACTGGTGTTTTCACATCTCCTACAGACCCGGTTTTCTCAAATTTTTGCACGATGTTTCTGATTAAATTGACCGAAAAAATCACGAAGTACACGTTATGCATTTTGATTTGAACGCCCATTTTCATAATAAGCCTGAATAACTTTAAAGCATTGCTCGATTGTGTACATATCTTTCCATGGTTCAAATTGAGTTAGTCTGAAATTGAGAAATATTAAATGAAATGCAGAAAAAAACGACGTTAAGGGTGATTCACATTCAAAATCGGCCCTTAAAATTTAACCACTCTTTATTAGGGTGGGTCGATTTATAGGGAGGCAAAAAAATCACATTCTAGGGATCAAAATAAGAAACTTTGCCGAAGGAACCATACCTCGAAAACGAATTCTGATGTCCCGGCTTTTGACCGTAGGGTCAAATTTTGAAAAATCCCACTTTGACCCATTTAGAGTGCCCCAATCGAGTCCAAATGTATGAACGACCCCCACTAACTTCGAAGGGCCAGTGGCCTCCTGGAACCCCCCTGGGGGGTTCGCCATACAAACATTTCAAAAAATCAAAATTTTTGGCATTCTACATAAAAAAAATCAGCGAAATGGCTATGTTTTTTTCTTTTTGGAGTTTATTTTTCTCCTTAGAAATTTATTTAGTCAGAACATATGTAAATGAACTTAGTGATAGGAAAGAAACAACAAAAATTATAAGAAATTAGCGTTTTTTACAACCCTTTTAAAACAAAGGCATCACTGTGATGCATTTGCATGTCGTAAACTTACTTGTGTGGGTTTTTTATTCAACCTTTTAAAAAATGAAGGTATCACTGTGACACAATTGCAGTTCGTAAAATTGCTTGTTTGGGTTTTTAAGCCACGACAAGACACAGCTGCATGTCGTAAACATACTTGTGTGGTTTTTAATAGCACCTACTTAAGAAATAAACGTTTTTTACAACCTTTTTGTGGGTTTTAAAAAATAAAGATATCACTGTGACACAATTGCAGATAGAATAACGGAGCAAAAATTAGTAAAAATTAGTAGACAATATACCTTTAGTCTTCATTACGTTTTCGACTATCAAACAGAGTAAACTTGTTGGTACTATTTTAAAAATCCATTTATCATCCTATTACAATGAATCCACCATCCTCTACACCGCAAGATGTGGCTTCATCATCAACTATCGAAAACCCAATGAGTCATATATCCAAGCATGATGTTACTGTTTTTGGTGTGTCTACTGATTCGACTGATCTTAATTTACCAACCCATCTGGATATCTTGAAATATTATTTTATAAATCATTCACTATTCAAGTACAAAATAAGTTGATTGGAATTTGGGAAAAACTTGGTATGGAAATAATGCCGAAAAATTGTGTATCTATTAAATTGAATAGATTGCTTGCCAAATATCAAGACCAAATCAAGAGCAAAAAAAAACCCCAAAACTTCCAGAGTTTCTAAAATCTCTGGAAACAATTTTTCACGTTGGAACATGTAAATGCGATTTGAAGGCAGCTCCATGTGCATGCGGCTTGGTTCCAGAACGCCTCAAAGAGTTTATGCACGATCAACATTATCAGAGAAGACTAACAGTGGATGCATTTATGATGGAAATTGAAGAGAAAGTAGCAACGTCTATGTCATCAATGCCAACATACCAAGATCCCGATGATTTAACATACGCACCGCCATCGGTCAAAGAAGATATGGAGAGAAGCACAAGTTCACAATACACAGAAAGATACGATTGTTTTAACTTTGCCTTGATATGTGACAAATTTGGTGTGCCTGATAGAGTAGCATCAGCATAAGGAACCGCTCTTTTCCAAGATTTTAAAATGAAAGATAAGCATGGAAAACCTCTCATCATGGACAAATCGAAAGTTCGCAGAGAAAAGGGATAATGCAGACAAGAAGTGCTTCGCAAACAGTTAGATTATACCAATTTGTTAACGTTTTCATTCGATGGCAGAAAAGATGATACTTTAACGAGAGCTAAAATTGATGAGAAGTATCATACTAGGATGGTAAAAGAACCTCATCTTGTTAGTTTAAGAGAACCGTATTCTGAATTGATTGGTTACGTAAGACTGGAACATGAAACCGCTGAATACAAAACAACCAAATTAAATGATTTTTTCAACGATAAAAATATATCACTGGATGCATTAATTGGCATATGCACTGACGGTGAGCCAACATTCCACACAGTGGAATTATACGACGATTCGAATTGCTGTTAAAAAGACTATTACATTGGTTCGTTTGCCCTCTACACTTTAATGAACTTCCATTTCGGAATTTGTTTGAAGCTTTGGATAAATCAACCAGCACTGGACCAAGATCGGCAACCGGAAAACTGAGCCATCAAATCGAAACTTGTGAAACTTTTCTTGTAGGTTATTGCTATCACTCATTTATTATAATTGTCAACCGTTTTTAATTATTTTATTATTATATATTTTCAGGTGGGGGACGGCTTTCAGAAAATTGAGTTGAAAAATATGCCCCCTGCTCCAGAAAAAATTGAATTTTCCACCGATTCAAAGTACTTATACGACAAGGCCCATGCAATTTCTAGCGGCGTGGTTTCGGTAGATCTGGCTATCATCAAATCAGGGAAAATTGTACATTCTCGCTGGCTCACCAAGGCCGCTAGATTATTACGATTGTATGTGACAACGGAAAATCTAAATGAAAATTTAAGAATTCTGGTTGAATTTATAATTAAATGTTATGTGCCAATGTACTTCAATATCAAGTATTGCAGCTCTGTCGTGTACGGTAGTGCATAATTTTTCAAGTTCAATAGTTGGTCACGATTTCTAGAACCTCGTTTACGCAGAATTGTCAATCAAGCAATTACAGATAATTCATATTATGGGTATTCGAAAAATATCTTGTTATCAATGTTGTTTGATGATAGGAAAGAAAAGCGCGACTGTGCTATCAAGAAAATTCTACGCTATCGAACCGATGTTGACGACCCAACGAAACTTAGAGTTTATAAAAAACCAGATATAAACTTTAATTGCACAAGATACACGGAAATGATTAGTTTGAATGATATAAATAACGTATTTGAACCACCATTCACGCGAAGCATTCCGTACGGTACATTGAAAGAATATTAAATCAAGATGATCCACCGTTTTTTGATCTAAAAATTCCATCAAACATACAAGGAACGGAACGACACGTTCAATTGCTAGCTAGCGTTTCGAAATGAGTTATACCGGGAAATGTAGAGGCTGTTATGGCGACGACATTAGAGGGCCGTGTGAAATTGCCCAGACTTGAAAGCAAAAAAGACTTCAAATAATAATTTTTTTTAGTTTTTTCTCTATTACTAAGTTAAATTAATTTTTTCATTTACATATGTTCTGACTAAATAAATTTCTAAAGGAAAAAATAAACTCCAAAAAGCAAAAAACATAGTCATTTTCCTGATTTTTTCATGTAAAGTGCCAAAAATGGTGATTTTTTGAAATGTTTGTATGGGGAACTCCCAAGGAGCGTTCCAGGGGGTGTGCCACCGGCATGGGTGGGTCGGCCCCACAAAGTTAGTGGGGTTCGGTCATACATTTGGACTCGATTGGGGCACTCTAAATGGGTCAAAGTGGGATTTTTTAAAATTTCGGACATCAAAATTCATTTTAGGGGTATGGTTCCTCGCCAAAGTTTTTTATTTTGATCCCTAGAATACGATTCTCCTTGTACGTAGAGCGATTCTTAAATCGACCCGCCCTAAATATATAAATATATATGTATATATATATATATGTGCATGGCGCATGTTGCGGGGACGGGTTTTCGTTCCACAAGTTACTATGAAGACATTTTACTGCATACAGAGCATATTATAGGGACTTTTTTGGCTGTATATACAGATGTCCTCAAAGTATGCGCGATGAATATATATATATATATATACAGCCAAAAAAGTCCCTATAATATGCGCTGAATCCACTAAAATGTCTTCAGTGTAAACAGTAGAATAACAAAAAGTTTAAGGACAGTCCCCAAAGTAACAAAATGTCTTCATTGTAACTTGTGGAGCGAAAAACCGTCCTCGTAACATGCGCTGTGCACACATTTATATATATATATATATATATATATATATATATATATATATATCTATATATATATATATATATATATATATATGCATTGCCCATACTTTGAAGACATCTGTATATACAGCCAAAAAAGTCCCTATAAAATGCGCTGTGTCCAGTAAAATGTCTTCAGAGTAAACACTAGAATAACGAAAAGTTTAAGGACAGTCCCCAAAGTAACAAAATGTCTTCATAGTAACTTGTGGAACGAAAATCTGTCCCCGCAACATGTGCTGTGCACATATATATATATATATATATATATATATATATATATATATATATATATATATATATATATATATATATATATATATATATATATATGCATTGCCCATACTTTGAAGACATCTGTATATACAGCCAAAAAAGTCCCTATAAAATGCGCTGTGTCCAGTAAAATGTCTTTAGTGTATACAGTAGAATAACGAAAAGTTTAAGGACAGTCCCCAAAGTAACAAAATGTCTTCATAGTAACTTGTGGAACGAAATCCCGTCCCCACAACATGCGCTATGCACATATATATATATATATATATATATATATATATATATATGTGCACAGCACATATATATATATATATATATATATGTGCACAGCACATGTTGCGGGGACGGGTTTTCGTTCCACAAGTTACTATGAAGACATTTTGTTACTTTGGGGACTGTCCTTAAACTTTTCGTTATTCTACTGTTTACACTGAAGACATTTTACTGGCCACAACGCATTTTATAGGGACTTTTTTGGCTGTATATACAGATGTCTTCAAAGTATGAGCAATGCATATATATATATATATATATATATATATATATATATGCATTGCCCATACTTTGAAGACATCTGTATATACAGCCAAAAAAGTCCCTATAAAATGCGCTGTGTCCAGTAAAATGTCTTCAGAGTAAACACTAGAATAATGAAAAGTTTAAGGACAGTCCCCAAAGTAACAAAATGTCTTCATAGTAACTTGTGGAACGAAAACCCGTCCCCGCAATATGTGCTGTGCACATATATATATATATATATATATATATATATATATGTGCACGGCGCATATTGCGGGGACGGTTTTTCGTTCCACAAGTTACTATGAAGACATTTTGTTACTTTGGGGACTGTCCCTAAACTTTTCGTTATTCTACTGTTTACACTGAAGACATTTTACTGGATACAGCGCATATTATAGGGGCTTTTTTGGCTGTATATACAGATGTCTTCAAAGTATGGGCAATGAATATATATATATATATATATATATATATATATAAATTAAAACACTGTCCTTTTTTTACATTAAAAAAATATATAAAATTTTTATTTCTTTTAATTATTTTACGTTTATTTCTTTATTAATTATTTACGTTACTGCCACTTTTCGTGGTTCAATTCGAACTGACGTTCCTTTCTAGCATAAATCATAATAACGACTTTTTTAATAATTTTGCAGACATAGCGTCAGCATAATTTAGTAAAGGTAAAAATGGTTCGAGTAAAGAATTAAAAAAAATAATATTTTTGCTGACATCGGTGTCAGCACAAATATTCGCGTGTGTAACTTGATTTCGCAATATTAGTTCATTAAGTCTTTTCGTGGGAATATAAAAAAATATTAAGTTATGAAAACTTCATACCTTAACTCCTCCCTCCGTAAGATCAATCGTCCCGATTGAATCATTTTGAAAGACTTGTCTTAATATCTTAAGAACTTGTCTCCTTTCTGGAGACGAGCTTTCAGGATCTGGAATTGTCGGCGTAGAGCCTTGGTTGTTTATTGTCAGATTCATTCTGTCCTTTTGCCTCAATTTCCAGATGACAAAAATTATAATTGCGACCAATGAAATTGAAAGTACCATATTGAAAGAAAATTCAATTCTTCCCTCGGTCGACAACGAGTCGAGCTCATGGACATTTTCCAACTGGATTTCTTTCATCATTTGCAGAGAAAGAATTTCTTCCATTTCTGTTTTGTTAGAGGAGAACTGAAAAATGGCTGGAAGCGGTTTCCAATCGTGTAATTCTCTTGCGAAATAGTTAACACCGTTTAAACTTAATGTGGCGTTATGAAATTTGATTAAAAAGTTTCCCGATAGATTCCAGGATTTAGCGTCTGGAATACTTACTGAACCATTGTATTGGTTTAACAAAACCAATAGTTGGGACGTGTTGGTTATTAACCATAGTACAATAATGATTACCGCTAGATAACAATTTTGGAATACAGTTTGTATTACTTATTTCTAAAAGGTTTTGATTATTACAAATTGATAATTTATTAAAAGTTTTACATTCAGTTTTCATTTCAAAAATTCTATTTTTACATTTTACAATATTTTCATTTTGAATTTTTTTTATAGTTTTGTATATTTTTAATGGTTTAATTAATATATTTTCACAAATATTTGTACTAATAATAATTGACATATTGTTTACAGCTATTCTTATATCCGAAAATTCTAATGCTTCTTCGATATTGGAGAATGGGAACTCTTCATAGTCTAACTGTTTCTTGATTTCACTTATTTCCTCTTCTGATAATATAAAAGTATTTATAATTCCTGCCTTGGCCCACTGTAAGGCATACTCTATATTTAATATTTCTTCTTTTATTAATTTTAGTTTATAAATTAAATTTTGTTCAAATTCCCTCCTAAAATTTTCTTCTGTCTGTATTTTCCTTAAAATGACGTTTGTTATGTTAGTCAGTTGGTTCATTCTCGTGATGGTGTCCCTATTAATTATTCGTTGGTATTTGGTGTTTTCTAAAATATTGTTCGTTTTATCGAGTAGTATCTGATGGTCGTTATGGTCTGGTGTTCCCGCTAACCATTTCCAAGCAGTCCCCAGAAAATCAAGCGATCTTTTCTTTCTAGGTTTTATACGGTTCAGTTGTAATTGTATTTGTCCTATTTCATGATTAAGCATTGGAAAGATTGAACTGTCCGAAGAGATTTTGTTTCGAATTTCCTGTCTCAAGTCAGCAATTACGTTTTCATAGTTCTCCAAATCTATGGAGTGTATTAATTTGAAATTCCCGTCCTGTATTCGTGTTTGTCCAGCGTGAATCGAAATCATCTGAGAATTGGAGTAGTCCAGTATCTGTACTTCTAATTTACAGTTGGTGAATATCGTCAGTAAAATCAATAGTTTTAACATTTCCTATAAAATGAAATCTCATTAGGTTTTTATGTTCTCCTTGTGAATTATTCTATTTCTACTATGAACTTTAATCTTATTCCCTAAGTCTTCCTTTACTTTCCGTTTCTTGTAGCGAGGAAGTAATTTATCTCTTTGCCCTATCAGTTTTTCATAGACCTCTTGGTCTGTCTCAAAAGTTTTTATTAATGTGGGGATATTTCTCTTTAACATTTTGCTTTGTGACTCTAATAGTCTGTTGCACAGATTTTCATGATTGACTTTATTATGAAATACATCAAATGGATTTTCATTTGTAACAGAGTTAATACTGAAGTTATACTGTTGAGCTGCTCTATGAAATATTTCAGTGGTATCTAGTAAATGAAATTCTTCTTTTAAGCATCTTGCTATTTCAATCAAAGTAGAGTGTGCTCTTTCTACCTGTCCATTCGTTGTGCTATGTCTAGAATCACAAAAATACAGTTGAATTTTTAATCTTTGCATTAAAGATCGGAAAGTAGGAGTTTTGAAGCCTGGTTCATTGTCTAACGTTAATTTTTTTGCTGCAGGAAAAGTTTGTAATATATCCAAGACTTTTTCACCTAAGTTTGTTTTATCTTCTATTTGTTTTATTATAAGAAATTTTGAATATGCGTCGATGCAGGTAAGGAATTTTAAATGTTGGGCATAAAAAATATCGATGTGTAGGAACTCCCCTCCTTACTAGGAATTGGAGCCTCTCCAATTGGAATCTTAGTTGGTTTCCTATCATATTTCGCTTTACTGCAGATATTGCAATGTCTGATAAATTCCTTAAAGTGGTCGATCATCTTTGGCCAATAATATTGTTTACAAACTTGTTTGTGATTTTCTTTAGAATTCCTATGTGCCCTAGTGTGAGTTTCCTCAATTATGGCTTTTTGGTCATCGACATTAACAATATCGATTGCAAAGATTTTAGTAAAAACAAATTTGTTAGTAAAAGTTTCTTTTACTGTTTCTTTAAATTCATAAAGATCTTCTAGGCAACAATGTACTGCTGTCACCAAATTGGGCCGTATAAATTCTTTTAACATGTTTTTAAGACTCTCTCTTGTATCAAATTCAATGATGTGTCTAGTTCTATTGAAGTTACTAACTGATTGATAACTCGTAAAGTCGGTTTTGCTTAGTAGAATTTGCTGTTTAAATTCATTGAGTGGTTTGGAAGTTTCTTTAATTGTAAATTCTTCACTGCTTTCAGCGGAGTGTTGTGTGCTGTGTAAAGATTCATCATCTGATATATTATTTAATATTTGCCTAGAAAGGGCATCGGCCACGACGTTTGTTGCGCCCGGTTTATAGACAAATTTAGGAGAATATTCCTCTATAAAGGACATCCATCTTTTCAGTTTCGCGTTTGGATTTCTAGAAGATATTGCAAAAGTGAGTGGCTGATGGTCGGTATGGATTTCCAAATCTGCCACTCCGTATAGATAATTCCTCAGTGTTTTTAAATACCAAACTATCGCAAATAATTCCTTCTCGTTTGTAGCGTAGTTTCGTTCGGTAGAAGTAAGTGTCTTGGAAATAAAAATTATGGGTTTGCCATCTTGGGTTAGGACAGCGCCAACTGCTGCATTTGATGCGTCAGTTGTCAGAGTAAATTTCCTATTGAAATCAGGTTGTGCAAGTTCAACCTGGTCAGTTAATAAATTTTTTAGTCTATTGAAAGCTGATTGAGCTTCCGAATCAAATTCTACTGCAATTTTTTTGGACATGTATTGTGAAACCCTGCCATTCTCTCCTGTAAGATATTTTGTCAATGGTTTTGAGATTTTTGCGTAATCTCTAATGAATTTTCTATAGTATCCTGTTATGCTGAGGAAGCCTCTCAATTGTCTGAGAGTTTTAGGTTCAGGGTAACTATTTATTGTCTCTATTTTCTTTGGATCGGTTTTTATAATACCATGGGCAACAATATAACCCAAAAATTCAACCTTTTTTTTGAAAAAATTTGATTTTTCCAAAGAAATTTTCATATTAGAATCCCTAAGTCTTTGAACTACCATCTTGAAATGGTTCCTATGTTCTTGCAAATTTTCCGAGTATACTATTATATCGTCTATATATACGTGGCAAAATTTTCCTATATAGTCTCTTAAAATATCATCCATGGCACTTTGGAAGATACTGGGTGCGTTCTTCAATCCGAAAGGGAGTCTAATAAATTCATATTTTCCGTTGTTCACAGAAAACGCTGTTTTTTCAATATCTTCCGGCTTCATTAAAATTTGATGGAAACCGGATTCGAGGTCGATGGTGGAAAAGTTCTTCGCTTTTCCCAAATTTGATAGGATAACACTGCAATCCGGTATCGGATACTTATATGATATAGTGTTTCCATTTAGTTTCTTATAATCAATTACCATTCGAGATTTTTGCGTTCCGTCTTCGTTAGTTTCTTTTTTTGGCACTACCCATATTGGGGAGTTGTAAGGGCTTTTACTGGGACGTATGATTCCGTCACTTAATAGTTTTTCTATTTCCTTATTTACAAATGAGTTCACTGAGAGTGGATAGGGATATTGCTTACTCCATATAGGAGTTTCAGAAATTGTACGTATCTCAGCTTTTATATCCGTTCTGAATGGCAGAACAGTATCAATTTTCGAATGTAAATTTTCTATTTCATTTCGAATTTCACTATCTAATTCATCAATTATGGTTCTTCCATAACTACGATTAATATCATTCTCGTCATAATTTTCGCACTCAAGATCATTTCTCAAGTTATTTATAATATTTTCCTCGTTTTCCTTATTTTCATTAACAGCACTACTCGTTGATGCTGGTTTATTAAAATTTATAAATTTATCAATTTTATCGCCACACGTAATTGCGCCGTTTTCAAAATCAAGTTTTATGTTAGCTTTTTTCAAAAAATTATAACCTATTAAAATATCGGATTCTAAGTTGAGAATCTCATAGAATCTTTCTCTAATACCAAACAGTCTTGCCTCGTAGCAGTGTTTGATAATGGTAAAACCATTTATGGTTTTTATTCTTTTCTTAATATCTAATTCCTGTCTGTTAGTAAGGACATTGGGGCTACAGTAACAACTGGTTGCTCCACTGTCAATTTAAATTCTGAAAGTTCTCCCGGATGCTCCTGTCCTAATGATGTATGGCAGTCCGGGGTCGTGTCTAAAAGAGCCGTTTCATTTAAATTATTTACTCTCTGGGCCTTGTTTATTGGCTGGGAACTAAATTGTCCGCTAGGATGTTGCCTTTTTATGGCATAATTAAATTGTGGCCTTTGGCCAAATTGATTTGTATTTTGTGGCCGTTGTTGCCACTGACTAATTTGTGGTCCTCGTCCATAATTTAGTGATTGTCCACTCTGTCGAACGTTATTATTCGTCGCAGCGACCGGAATATTTAATGAGCTTCCTATTTCCATCGGTTCGGGCTTAGGTTGGCGATGGATAATGGGAAGGTTTTGGTCATGTTGAAAATTGTTAACGCGATTTCTATGAGGAAATCGTAAAACATTTTGGGTATTCCTTAGATTTTGATTGCTGCCCTGATTTCTATTGAATTGTACAGCAAAATTAGCTCTTACATTATTCGCTTCTAGCTCCTGAGCTTTGGCTAAGGCATTCGGTAAATCGGAAAGTAAAAGTGAGAAAAGAATATTCGCCAGTGGTGGGTTTAGACCGGTGACAAAAACTCTAAGCGCATATTGTCGATTTTTACAGTTTAGTTCATTCGATAGAGAGGAATTTGATCCATAGGTCATTATCGTTTTATTTATTAGTAAAGTCAGTTTCTTGTTAACTTCGTTATAATAATCCAAAATTGTCAAAGAACCTTGCCTCATTATACTGAGTTCTTGTTCAATGATATGGATTGGCCGCTTGTCGGCATAAGCAAAGTCCAGTCGGGCCATAATAGCGTCAAGATTCAGTACCGTAGCGTGGTTCGTTAGAGTGTCATTTGCCTCATCTGTTATTTTGTTCCGTAAAATGGTCAATGCAGCGAAATACCTACGACTACCCCTGGTATATGGACTCATGGAGTTGTTTGCGGCCTCTCGCCAGCTTACATAAGAGGTATCTTTCCCGTTAAAGTTTGGAAGGGATTTTATAACATCCAAGCTTTCGTCACATCGTTTGGTTTCGTCAATAGTTTGTTGTTCGTATTCTGTAACAGTATTTGCAATTGTCAGTCTGTCAAAATTTGCCTTTAGCACTTCCAATTCCCTTAGGAGTGGTGCTGTGGCCTGCGTCACTATCCTAGTTATTTGCTCACTGTTCATGTTGGGATCACTTGTTGTCATATTATTAAATAGATTTGGAAGATCGTCTATTGAGTTCGTTTCGTATTCCCTTTCTAGTGCTTCTAGTTCTTCGTCAATTGTATCTAACTCCCTACGTTTAATTAGAAATTTGATCTCCTCTTCCGTGAGATTTTCTACTATATCCTCTACTATATTAGCCAGTTTGTAAAGAATTTTCGGATTTACAATTTAATTTAACTTATTTTCTAAACTTACAATAATTTGTTAATATCTGCCGCTGCAAGTTGTCACTGTTACCGCTTTAAAGCTGTCCCAGATTACACTCGTTCTGGGGTGTTGCTGTCTCGGAGTGGACAGTTAGTTAGGCCAATCGTTATATATTTTGTTTTTTGTTTTTTCTTTTTGTTATATGTTTTTTTTTGTCATAAATTTTTTTTAAAAATTATGTTTTTTTTTAAAACTTATATTTTTTCTTATCTAGTTTTTTTATAAAAAATATTGTTCACGAAATTGTTTTTTATATAATAATTTTTTTTTTTTTTTAAAAATGTTGTTGATGAACATAGAGTTTTTTTTAACACTTTATTTATTTTAAATCATTTAGTTTATTTGTTTAAACACAAAAAGGGTTTTTTTCTGTTTGTCACTATTTTCTCCTTTTTATAGGATACCTTTTTTTTTTTTAATTGTCACTGTGTTTTTTATTTTCTCCTTTCAATAAGGATACTTTTTAACTGTCACTGTTTTTTTTTTTTATATTATTTTCTCCTATTCATAAGGATACTTTTTTTATTGTCACTGGTTTTTTTTATATTATTTTCTCCTTTTCATGATACTTTTTTATTTGGTTGGCGGACGAACTATCGATGTTCTTACTTGTTTTTTTCAGAACTTTGTTTTCGATAGGCGATCCCGGTTGAGCCCCCAATTAAAACACTGTCCTTTTTTTACATTAAAAAAATATATAAAATTTTTATTTCTTTATTAATTATTTTACGTTTATTTCTTTATTAATTATTTACGTTACTGCCACTTTTCGTGGTTCAATTCGAACTGACGTTCCTTTCTAGCATAAATCATAATAACGACTTTTTTAATAATTTTGCAGACATAGCGTCAGCATAATTTAGTAAAGGTAAAAATGGTTCGAGTAAAGAATTCAAAAAAATAATATTTTTGCTGACATCGGTGTCAGCACAAATATTCGAGTGTGTAACTTGATTTCGCAATATTAGTATATATATATATGAAAAGTTCCTGCGCTCACCAAGAGATGGCACTGCTAGCTACAAACTTTTTTTTTCTCAAGTTGGTATAACTGTCCTGAGATCACATGCAAAGTTGCAAGTCATTCTGTCAATTCTTTCTTTGTTTACAAGTCATTTCAAGTTGACGTGGCATTGATTTTTTTTAATATGGAAAAAATTAAATATCGTGCAGTCATTAGATTCTTTGTTTTGAAGGGTTTAAAAGCAAAGGAAATTTATATATATATATGTGCACGGCGTATGTTGCGGGGACGGTTTTTCTTTCCACAAGTTACTATGAAGACATTTTGTTACTTTGGGGACTGTTCCCAAAGTATGCATTGCGCATACTTTGAAGACATCTGTATATACAGCCAAAAAAGTCCCTATAAAATGCTGTGTATCCAGTAAAATGTTTTTAGTGTATACAGTAAAATAAAAAAACGTTTGAAGACAGTCCCCAAAGAAACAGAATGTCTTCATAGTAACTTGTGGAACGAAAAACCGTCCCCGTAACATGCGCTGTGCACACTTTCTTTATTCTACTGCATACACTAAAGAATTTTACTGGATACAGAGCAGGGACTTTTTTGGCTGTATATACAGATGTCTTCAAAGTATATATATATAAGTTATGAGATTTTGATTGAAACTCGTGATCTTGTGCTGCTCGTAATAACAACCGAACTTTATTTCATTCCATTTCTTTTTATACAAATTATTTTGCTTATTTTAACCTAATTTGCTTACTACAACAACTCATTCTTTTTTTTATTATTTTGCTTAATTAATAAATTTAAATAATATTTGCTTACTATTGTTTATTTTAATAAATGCCTTATTAGCAATAATATAATTTGAATTTTGCATTTCGATAAATTTTTGTATTATTGTTTTTGTTATTATAGTCGTGGAAGCATTAAATTCTGTGTTAGCAGTTTTTTAGTATTGGGTTACGTGTGTTATGTTTGTTGTTGTAGTGTCTTGGGTGTCATTAGTAGTATTCACAGAATGTGCTAACTCATATATATATATATATATATATATATATATATATATATATATATATATGTGCACAGCACATATTGCGGGGACGGGTTTTCGTTCCACAAGTTACTATGAAGACATTTTGTTACTTTGGGGACTGTCCACAAACTTTTCATTATTCTACTGTTTACACTGAAGACATTTTACTGGATACAGCGCATATTACGGGGTCTTTTTTGGCTGTATATACAGATTTCTCCAAAGTATGTGAAGTACATATATATATATATATATATATATATATGCATTGCCCATACTTTGAAGACATCTGTATATACAGCCAAAAAAGACCCCGTAATATGAGCTGTATCCAGTAAAATGTCTTCAGTGTAAACAGTAGAATAATGAAAAGTTTGTGGACAGTCCCCAAAGTAACAAAATGTCTTCATGGTAACTTGTGGAACGAAAACCCGTCCCCGCAACATGCGCTATGCACACATATATATATATATATATATATAGTTACTATGAAGACATTTTGGTTCTTTGGGGACTGTCCTTAAACTTTTTGTTATTTCACTGTTTACACTGAAGACATTTTACTGGATACAGCGCATATTATAGGGACTTTTTAGGCTGTATATACAGATGTCTTTAAAGTATGGGCAATGAATATATATATACATATATATATATATATGTATATATATATATAGGTTTCTCCTCTGGCGTATACATTCCTACGGGAAGGGGCAAAAAGGTCTCCCTCTTGATGGTCTGCCCACACCGAATTACCTTGAAACCTGAAATTTTAGATGAATTACCTGGAGTATGGGCTAACTCATTGATAATGTACACTTTAGAATATTGGTAATAATGGGGGACTCTGGGTACAATATTTCTACGATAACATGCTATGTTTATAAAGCGAAGCAATTGTGCAATCGTTCTTTTTAATCGGCTGTAAGAAGAGAAACGTTCGATACTTACGAAGTTATTTTTCGAAATTAAAAGTGACCTTTGGCCGAATTTCTTCTTCATGTGGATCTTCGTGAGGAGGAGTAACATCGTCATGAATCGGCCAATGGTCTTCATGTTGTTTTAGAAATGTAAGCCTTTTTAGCCATCTACATGACATAGAAAAATCATTATTATAACATTTTGAATGGCATCATCGGCTACATTTCCAATTGTCTATATTAGTCGACGCCAGTATTATTTATATTCTATGAGCTACGAACGGCTTGTAGTTTCTATGGCTACTTAAGATCCATTTTAAAACTGTTTTTGAGTCAATCCACATGATTTTCAAGTCCGGTAGTATTTTGTGTTCACTTAGAACGTTTTGTTTTATTATATTCCCGAGGACTGTTGCCTACAGTAATCAACGCCTGCAAAGGTTTCTTCACTTGCATCAACGAATAGGTGCAATTAAATTTGAAATAAATGCTTGTAAACGAAAGTTAGAAATGTTTTGTATTTATCTGCGCCACTGCTCCCATTATATATTGATATCATCTAATACCGGGTTATCCCACCGTATCACACGAGTTACATATAAACAAATATTCAAAATATGCCAAAAAATTTAATGTTACCCACATGACGGTACAAAGTTTAAAAACGAATATCACAGAAAGTGTTCCTAAAACAAAGCAGGTCGTCCAAGGAAAATTACCGATCGAGATGCCCGCCATCTGGCAAATTTGGTCACTAGTGGCGATAGAATCACTCCCTCAGCATCGCTTAAGTATTTCAATATTGACGCCAGTAAGTGGACAGCTAGACGAACATTCTCCAAATTGGGCGTCCAGGCTTTAGAGAAGAAAAGGAAACCTATGCTGACTAAAATGCACGTGCAGCTAAGAAAGTATTTTTTGTAATGCACGAAAACTGGACTCTTGAAGATTGGGATATGGTGAGCATTTATTAATGCATATTTTAATATATTCTCTAGTTATATTTTAAATTCTATTTAAGGTTATTCGGTCTGACGAGACTAAAGTTAACCGATCTCAATCTGACAGTTGAGCCTTGTATTGGACCAAAAAGTGCTTGGAGAGGAATTCTCTAAGATATTATTGACGCTTATAGGAATTGATTCCTCTTGGTTCGATTCCCTTCGACTTCTTTTCCTTTGTTGTTGGTTTTGTTGGGTCTGCTGTTGTTGTTGACTATGGCGGTATGGTTCACTCTGTTGTTGACGATGGCGATATTTTTGCTACTGTTGTTGACGATGGCGATATTTTTGCTACTGTTGTTGACGACGGCAATATAGTTCTCGTTGTTGAGGCTTTCTAATTTGAGCTGAATCTAAATGAAGTAGGGCATGGTGTTCACGCCCACACCGTTTGCATGCATTAATTGACGTACATTTGGGAGTGGAATGTGAGAGGGCTAAGCAATTTGTAAAATAACCGTGGTTACGCACCGTTCTGCGACGTTCCTCAATAGTCATGTTCCGAAACCTAAGACACATACGTAGCGAGTGAAACTTCCTGCAGACACGATATTCATGTATAGTAACGTTCCTTGGAGCCCTGTGAAGACAGACAAATAAAATAAAATGTATAAGAGAGGAACAGATAAAAAAGATGAAAAGGTGTGTGTGCGCATATAAGGTATCTCAGAAACAACCAGAGATACGTGACGACAGAGTAGAAAATTTTAAGCCTTATGAACGGGTTATGCTAATTTTTGATGCTTGGGGTTTTTCAAAAGGGAGGACGCAAAGTTTACATATGGCTCTGGTCACTTTATCCACCTGGGCTCTAATATCAGCAACCCGAATAAGACCATCGCAACCTAAGTGAACTTTCGTTATGCGTCCTAATCTCCATTCGCATGGAGGTAGCAGATCATCTTTTATAACCACGAGTTGACCCTTTCTAACGTTATCTTCGGAGTTTTGCCATTTGTATCTTTTCTGGAGTTCTTTGAGATACTCATCCTTCCAGCGTTAAGAAAATTGGTGGTGCATGGACTTTAGTCTCTCCCATCTATCTCTTAAAGAAATGTTTTCAGCGGTAGAATCGGGAAATGTCATAAGAGGAGCCCCACGTAAGAAATGTCCGGGAGTCAGAGCTAATAGTTCATTAGGGTCCTCCGTCATCGTATAAAGCGGACGAGAGTTTAAGACCGCCTCTATTCGGGTCAAGAGGGTGCTGAATTCTTCAAAGGTAAGCTTTTGGTTTTGTGCTACCTTTTTGAAATGCATTTTAAATGACTTGACGCCTGCTTCCCATAGTCCTTCCATATGGGGGGCATTTGGGGGATGAAAACCCAATGAAATCCCTGAGAGGAATATTTCTCTGCGATATATTTTGAAGTGATTTTAATAAATTCTTGAAATTGTCTTTGGAGACAGCGTTAGGCTTCGGTAAACGAAATAAGAAGTTCGCAGTATTTAGAACTCACTCGGATGATCATTGGGTGGCGTTCGTTAAACGTAAGAGCGGAGTTGGACAGTCTGCCATTCTCTCTTATAACCTTGTGGCTATCTAAGAATGGGTTGAGGGGATAGAGAGGGCTCTTTGTACTAACATTTTGATTGTTTATCAGTGAAAAATATTTACGGTTGTAATATCTTTGCTGCGTAAGAGAAATCAATTTATCTTTCGTTGAGAAAAATTCCTGGCAATCTATTGGGCACTTTTTTGATCATCAATTTAGTTTAAGCTATTGAAGAGTACAGACGTGTTTATTTAAACTTCGCTACTAAATATATAGTACTATTTTTTAATAGGTTAGCTAAATATATAGCAATATACATATATTTTTTAATAGGTGAACTTTTGTAACAAACTTTGCTTAGTAATAGGTCATCGAACGTAACAGAAAAAAAATAGTGCATTACTGTAAGTCGCTCCCCGAACAAAGAGCTGAGAATGAGCACAAACAGTAGGAATGCCTACCTTGTTGTGACATCTTCCTTAGACAATAAAAACAAAAACATATTCGATGCAGATTGCAATAAGCATTATTTATCTGTAAAACCAAATAGTGTTACATCATACGGCAGTGAGCCTGACTTAAGCAAGTGTAGTCTACAAAATTCAAGTGTAACGAGAAATAAACAATCCAATTTGTCTATAGTAGACAAAAGTGAAATAATTGAATTTTCAGTACCAAAAAAAGACACCAAAAATACCGGTGCAATTCCAAAATCAAAAAATACAAGTGTTTAATCTAGTGAAAAAGTTCTAACGGGTATGGATCGATACGTGACGATAACCAAACGCAAATCAAGCCAGCGGTCTCCAACATTGGAACCAAATGCAAAACAACAAAAAAACGACGCTGTAAATCAAAATCGGTTCGCGATTCTTGATACAGTGGATAGTGAAAACGGAGGAGCTCAGCCAGTTAAGAGCCAAAAACCACAGCCACTATACCTGCGCGAGGCTACTACCAACTCAATTGTGAATATGCTGACACAACTGGTGAGTAAGGACAACTTTCATGTCGCTTCTCTGCGAAAAGGTAATGTAAGTGAAACCAAAATACAGTTATACAATGAAAATAACTATCGCAAAGTAGTTAGAAGTTTTGATGAGCAAAAAAAAAACTATTATACTTATCAACTAAAAAGTGCAAAGGGCTTGAATGTAGTTATAAAGGGCATTGACAGTTCTGTACCCACTGAAGAAATAAAAGAGGCTCTTCAGATTGAAAAATATGAGGTGAAGTCTATTCACAATCTTATAAACAAAAACAAAATTCCACAACCAATGTTTAAGGTTCAGATTGCATTTAACTCGTCACAACTTAAGCAGAAAAGCCAAACTCACCCAATTTATGGTTTAAGATACCTTCTCAATCGTAGAATTACAGTCGAGGAGCCCGTCAAACGCTCTGGTCCAGTCCAATGTCAAAATTGCCAAGAATTTGGTCATACAAGAACGTATTGTAAGTTACCATCGGTTTGCTCCAAATGTGTAGTTATTCACAAAAGCTTTGAATGCCCTCAGCCAGAAACTGCAGCTGAAAAATGTAGTAAGTGTGGCCAAAATCATTCAGCAAACTATCGTGGTTGCCCAGTATATCAACGCCTCAAGGAGATAACAAAGGCAAAGAGGCTTGGGAATACTCGAACCCAAATTTTTAATTTTCCAAGCATTCCCAAAACAACTGGCTTTCAGAACAGTGCTGAGCAAAATCAAAATTTTCCTCAGCTCTCATATGTTCAGTCGTTTAAAGAAACCCAAATTCCACAGCAAAAAAACAAAAATAATACAACATCGTCATATGCTGGTATATTGAAGGAACCTATACCTATCACTAATAATATCCAATCACAAGGTTCCATAGAAACCTTAATACAGACTATAAACACCTTTATGGCAAATTTGCAAAACATGTTTCAACAATTAACGGCTTAAGCCAACATAAAACCGAAGTATACAACTTCATGCAAAATAATAATATTGATTGGAAACTCACCACACCAGCAAACACAACTTTCGTATCTCAGGATACGTTTATCATTTCACCAATCATCCTGATGGTAAAGCGCTCGGTGGAACAGGTATATTAATTCAAAACAGAATCAAACATCGTGCCTTGGAAAATTTCGCAAAAGACTATATGCAGGCAACATCCATTCGTCTTGAAGGTGCTGATAATTTGACAATAAGTATATTGTCCTCCACGTTTTGCTCTAAGAAAAGAAAAGTTCGAGGAAGTCTTTAGCACATTAGGAGATCGCTTCTTGGCTTGCGGTGACTATAACGAGAAGCACACGTACTGGAGCTCCAGACTTGTAAATCCTAAAGGAAGTCAGCTTTATAGAATGTTGATGGATAAAAGTAATGGCTTCGACTTCGTATCAGCTGGACAACCTACATACTGGCCCGCAGATCAAAAAAAAACTCCAGATCTCATAGATATTGTTATATCGAAAAACGTAAAACGGAACTCAATAACAATACAGATATCGTACGTCTTGTCTTCCGATCATGCTCCAGTGATTTTAAATTATTACGAACACAAAGTCGTACAAAATTTCCATATCAAAGTTAACTGGCTGAAGTATAGAAAATTTGTAAGCAGTCACCTATATGAGAATTCCTTAATAAACTTTCCCGAAGATATAGACGAATCTATTAATGAATTTTGCGAAACCAAGAGGAAACGTAGGAGAGAATGGCAACTCAACAGATCTCCCACATAAAAAAAAGACTGTCTGCTGCTACAAAGAAACTCAAAAGAGCTCTTGCGTTGGAAGAGGAGCGCATAAATAATAATTATATTCAAGGTTTATCAAATACTAAGTTCACCAATTTTTCAATTTGGAAGGAAGCTAAGAGTATAAAGCCACCGGTTGAGGTGCGAAGTCCACTTCGTAAAGCAGATGGCACCTGGGAGCGTAACAGCAAAGATAAGGCCCTAATATTTGCTGAACACTTATACAACGTCTTTACTCCAAACTCTCCACTAGGAGATAGCGTATTACAGCAACGAACAGATGACGCAATGACAGATGTAGATTTGATAACAATAAATAAAGAGGATATCCAGGTAGTTATACAAGATACCTTAAAACTAAAAAAGCACCAGGATACGACCTTGTAACGCCAATTATGATTAGAAATCTACCAAATGTTTCAGTAGCATCGTTAACTGGTATATTTAATGCAATTATAAATATAAGTGTCTTTCCAAGTAGCTGGAAGATATCCAAAATTATTATTATCCCAAAGCCAGTTTGGTTTTCGCGAACATCATGGAACAATTGAGCAAGTCAATCGCATAACTGGTGAGATAAGAAAGGCATTTGAACATAAAAAATACTGCACAGCTCTCTTCCTAGATGTTGCACAAGCGGTCGACAATGTTTGGAATGAAGGTTTGCTATACAAAATAAAGGATTTACTGCCCCCTAACACATACAAATTGATTAAATCATACCTCTCGAATCGCCTGTTTAGAGTAAAGTCTGATGACTACCTAACACACGACTTTGAAATAAGGGCAGGTGTCCCTCAGGGCAGTGTTCTTGGTCCTATACTCTACTTAATTTACACCTCTGATCTATCAATGATTTTCTGATGATACAGCTATCCTTTATTCACATGCTGACCCATACTTGGCTGCAACAGAACTGAACAATTATTTAAGACGTTTGGAGACGTGGTTAAAAAAATGGAGAATACAAGTTAACGAGACGAAAAGCAAACACATTACCTTTTCACTGAGAAGGGGAGATTGTAGCCCTGTTACTCTTAACAATGTAACAATTCCTCAGTCTGACCATGTTACGTACCTCGGCATACACCTAGATAGACGCCTTACGTGGCGCCGACATATTGAAGCCAAGAGGCTACACATGAATATTAAAGCATTCAACCTACATTGGTTAATTAACCAGAAATCAAAGCTAAGCCTTGACTGTACATTACTTTTATACAATATGTTACTAAAACCAATCTGGTCATATGGCATCGAATTATGGGGAAATGCAAGTAGAACCAGTGTTGATATTATACAAAGAGCTCAATCAAAAGTTCTTAGGACCATCACTGGAGCGCCATGGTACGTCACAAATGTAAACATCCACAAAGACTTACATGTGAAACTAGTCAAAGGAGAATTCGAGAAAGTTCGTCCAAACCCTCTAGCAAGACAACTGTTAACAACTCGATCAGTGACAAGGCTTCGTAGAGGCGGCCTACCACCCTGCTAAGCAGTATATACCTTAAATTTTAGTTCTAAGATTTAAATTCTTATTTTGAGGCCGTATGGGGCAGATTCAATAAAGAAAAGGAAAGTTATAAAAAAAAATCAATGTTACAGCTTCAGCTGTGGTTATGCCCTTTTTCTTTGTCATGCCCATTCGTTGGTTATCTTTTGAAATGTTTCTCCTTCATACGTGAATACTCTTAATGCATTATTCCATTTTGAAAAGGGTGATAAGATGTCTTGAACGTCAGCGAATAAGTGGACAATTTGGATCTGTTTTTTAATTTCTGGTAGGCTTTCCTCAGTCAATACAGATTTTGGCCATTCTTCAAAAAGCCAACTTGGACCGCCCCACCACAGAGAATTTTGTAAGAGATTTTCAGCGTTGCAACAACGAGATCTCAAGTCAGCGGGGTTATCGGCTGATCAAACGTGACGCCAAGTTACATTTCCGACATTTTTTATTATTTGGGCAGTTCTATTTGCAACATATGTTTTCCATGTCGTGGGGGGTTTTTCTAACCATCCTAATACAATTGACGAGTCGCACCAGAGAAATAGATCGTAATTATGAAGGGGAATGGAAAAAAGAACTTGTTTAGCACAAAGTTCTAAACGAGGGAGACTTATCGGGGATATAGGCGAAACTTTCGTCTTTGATACAAGCAAAGTGGTGTGAATAGAATTTTCAGTTTTTGTGCGGATATAAATAATACGCTCTCTCAGAGGCATCATAAAACCCATGTACCTGTACCAATAAGGAAGGTGCAAAATTGACCCAACGTGGAATTTTTATTCTTGAAATGAGGGGAAGATCATCAATAAAATTTTTCCACTTTAAGAGAGTACTCGATTTTACTTCCTCATCCTAACCGATGCCTTCCATCCACAACTGCTGTAATAAGATTTTAGTCTGGATAACAATTGGGAAAACCCACCCAGTTTCGAAACGGTTGAGAGAATTTGTCGATTGGTGACTGAGTTAGAAGCATGAAGAGGTTCCACGCTGTATGAAAAACTATGGGATAGTGCACTCCACTGAATGCCTAAGGTTTTAGTGGCGCTTGTCTTTTGGAATTTCAAAAACTCTGAATCCAAAAGGTTTTCTCTTGAAACTGATTCCAATATCCCTGCACAGTTCGATGTAAATTGTCTTAATGGAAACCGACTAGATTGAAGAACTTTGATGACCTAGTGTAGCGAAACGAGAGCGGATGCTATGTCATGAGATCCAGATAAAATATCATTAACGTATGTCTCTTTTTGCAAGATATGAGCGGCCTGAGAAATTCATTTTGGGAATCTATAGCAAGTTGATGTAGGGTTCTGATAGCTAAATATGGGGCGCAATTTCACCAAATGTTACAGTTTGTAGAGAATAGTCCCGGACAGGTTCCTGAGGAACTGGGCGAAAGTGGATACGTTGAAATGGGAGATCTTCATCGTGAACTCGAATCTAATGGTACATCTTTCCGATGTCGCAATTAAATACAAAACGGTAGAGTCTCCAGTTTAAAATTAAAGACATAAGATCGGCCTGTAGAGTGGGTCCTACATGTTAGACGTCGTTTGGAAGCATTGAACACTACCCTTACCTTGGCGCTGAGGCTTTGGGGTTTCAAAACGGCGTGATGAGGTAAGTAGAAGGAACCGAAAGAACCGCAAGACCCTATTTCGCGAAAAGTTGTCGGTTTCATGTAATTAAGATCGAGATACTCTAGTAAAATCTTAATATGCCGATAGTTCGGGTTTATTTTTGAAAGAATGCTCCATACGAAAATACTGAGATATTGCCATCGAGCGGGATTCGCTTAGAGATAAATCGTGTGGTAAACTGGTCTTAAAAGGGAGTTTTACAACACACCGACCTTCTGTTCCCAAAACATCCTTAACTGCTCCTCAAGAGGATCGCGAGACACCTTTGTAGATTGGACCATGAGGGAGTTTGCAAACCATTTGTTGGTTTTGAGAAAAATGAAAAGAAGAGTATCACTCCCCATTAATAGGTCGATTGGACCCGGAGTATAAAAATTGGGGTCTGCTAATTCTATTTCCTGCAGGTCCCCGCGGACACATTTAGATTTTGACACAATAAAATTTGGCAATTGGGCAATGTTTGGTACCACAATTGCCTTCATATCTATTTTGCGGTTATACTTTTTCGACACTAAAGTCATCTGACAAGTAGAGCTGGATTTTCCCACAAAATGGCCACCCAAACCGTTTATTTGATAGATTTCTCTATCAGTCGGGAGCATAAGTCTCTGTTGAAGTTTTTAGTAATATAGCTTTTTCCAGAACCTTGATCTAAGAACGCGCGGGCGTTGAAAATTTCTCCTCGAACCTCTATTTGCACTATCGCAGTAGGAAGAAATCTATCTTCTTCGGCAGACGCAATAGGCTTTTCATCAACCTGTTGTGCACCAGGAAATGAATTTTTCTGCCCCAAAAGCGACGGTTTTGATTTGATGAAATGTAAAGGATAGTGGTGACTTTTCTTACACTTAGAACTTATTCCTACAATCCTTGCGAAGGTGGCTATACGAAAGACAATTGACGCAAATGCCGTTTTGGGACACAAATTTAAATCTTGACTGAACGTCTAGACTTTAAAATCGGAACAATTTTTAAGGGCATGTGTAGACTTACAAAGTCTACATGGAAAGTGGGAGGTGCTCTCTGTATGGAAGGAAATTGTCTCTGACTTAATTTTCTTTTGAGTGTTCGATCTCAGCCTTTTGTTGCTATCTCCCACCTATCGGTCAGAAAAGTGTCGGTCAGAAAAGCGTCCATTTGTTCCCATTTCGGAGGATCCTTATGGGATTTAAGGACTGTTCCCATAAGGAGAGTCTCTCTGAAGGAAGAATATTGGAGCAAATGTTGATCAAAAACGCGTCCCAAAATTTTGTGGACAAACTTAGCGATTCAACAGCTGATAAAACGTCATTAATCGTAGTCTGAATGTGTTGTATGGACTCTTGATTTTCAAGATCAACGGCAGATAATCGCAAAATAGTCTGGACCAGATTATCAAGGAGAACACGCTTATTTTCATATTTTTCCCTTAAAGCCTCCCACGCCAATAGAAAATTTTCGCCACACAACTTGTACCTCATAACTACTTCTTGACCACGAACTTTAAGCCGCAAGTGATACAATTTCTGGACTGGAGATAATTTGGGGTGGTCTACATATACAGCGGTAAACATGTCCTTAGAAGATGGCGGTACCTTAATGCAACCAACCGGGTTATCAGGAGTATTAGAAGTCTGTGTAACTTCTACGGTAGTAGGGGGTACAAAAAGAGACATTTGTACATCGATAATTTTCGCTTTAGTGCAAGCACAAAATTTTCCCTTTATGGATTCGAAGGCTTCCGGTTCCCGTTTTTTTTTCTACTAGTGCATTTCGCTCTATATAATCTCTGTAGAGTCTGCCACCGATCGTTGAGATCGGTACTATTTACCTCCAGAGTAGAATCGGTTAGGTCATCTACAGGGATGCTATCAAAATCCGAGCAAAATGTTACCAAATTATCAAAATCAAATATATATTATTCCATAGTTTCAAGTCGTGGCAGTAAAACTATTACAGAATGCCCCTTTTTTGTAAAATTTGGGATATTATAATGTAGTGCACCAGTTATATGAAATAAAATAGCTTTTTTTAATCGCTTAAAAATTTATATTCTGACTTAAAAAAAAGTAATTTACATTTAATTACTTTATTTCAATGAGACAAAAAAATCCACTATTCGCTGGCAACTCTGTATTCTATATTTATTAGCACAATGTTCCGTTAGCTACCAACTGTGACCTTAAATTAAACCTTTGTTGTTATATAAGATTCAATTTCAACTTTAAGTTAAATTTTAACTATATATTGTTATCGGGCATTAAAGTGAAAACTTAATAGAGTTCTTTAAGTGAGAACAAAATGTAAAAGACCTGGTGACAGTATCTTAACTAGCAATATGTTTATAAGTATTTCGTTGACACAGCCGAGCTTTTCGTTTTGCAATGAAAAACCCAAGGCCGATTAAGATAGCAAATTACAAAAATGTGTTTTTGAAAAAAAAAATATTTATAGTGGGTATATTTATCAAATTGGGCTGTAAGGAAAATAAATGGAATAAACAAGTGATAATAAAATAAAAAAATATCCACCAATTTACATTTGTGTTGTTAATTTTAGCAACAAACAAATTGTGAATTCTCCCAGTGCATAGTGTGACTATTAATAAAGAATAAATCAATAGCGCAGTTTGAAAAGAAATATGTAAAATTGTAATTGTGTCCAAACAAGTTTATAGAAAAGCCTCCCAAAATGCCTAACAAAGAGAATGTGTCTGCTGGGAAGTTCGAATAATTTACACTCTTAATGCATTATAAACTCAAAAATTAACAAAAAGTTTTCTAGGAATGCAAAACCAGTTTGACCATTATGTTTCATAATATGACTTTGTGATGTCTATATAAAAAACCAACAAATTTTAAAAAATAACTTACATGTAGTTGGTTGATTTTCACTGGAGCTTAATGTTAATTGTTCTCGTGATTTGGTTGAAATTTGCATCCGTTATTCTTTTCAAGGGCTTTTATGCAATCCTCGTAATCTGCCTTCAATACTCCAGAAATCTTTGGTTTAAATCACTTTTAAGTAAAAGTATTTAAATTATACATATTAAAGTAATTGAATTTATACCAATGAATTTTATATCCTTCTAAATAAATGTAAGATATATTTAAGTTTAATGTAAAGCTCCCAACGCTGGATTAAAATATCATTAAAATTTCCAGTATTTGTATTTATATTTTTTGACATTTATACAATGCTGCCTTTTGTAAATCACCATTTTTTACTACCAACCGAGGCTTCATGTTAAGTCACTTCTATTATTAGGTATTTTTTCCCATATCTCTAACGCATACAACAGGCAACATCAACTATAGAGCGTAGGATAAAATTTACAATTAGTAAAGTAAGTCACTGAAATCTGAACAACACGTCTACTGAACAACACGTCTACTTATTTGTAATACACTATTAGAAAACTGCCTCTAGTTTTCTCACTCTAGTAAGGCATTCCTCCTATATCTTTTCGGTTAAATAACCAACCCAGTGTAGCATGATTGAAGTATTTCAGTAATGATGAACTTATTACTTTAAGTGACTGACATCCAAATATCGTATGTCACACTAAATATAATCATGCTTAATGTTAAAATGTTACTTGAAATCCATTTGTTTCCAACGTGGGAAACTATTTAGAATACACACAAACTTGTATTATTATTAGGTTAAGCTAAATTCTCATAAGTAGTATATAAGCCAGAATAATTTATAATTTAAGTCAATTAAATAAACAAAGACGAAGAGTGCAAGTCATTTGCACCTTCGAAAATAAAAGAAAATAGTTTTAATCTACATGGCGATCCCGCCAGCCTTTTGGAGTGCTCAAATGTACATAAAGCACCCAAAGCAAAATTATTAAAATCACTCTGCCAGTCCTTTGGAGTTCTACACTATAAAGCACCCAAAGTGGGAAAACAGGCAAGCCACCTAGGGTATCTCAAATAAAACATCCAGATAGAGAGAAAAACAAACACAAAAAAAGGGGATACTCCATTTTAACCAGTTCCTGGCGGACAGCCAAGTCTCCGCCAGATGCCTGAAGAAGGTCCACAGCCATTGACCTTGGAACAGTACAGAGCAAGGAATTGCAGAAAACAACAAGAAGAACCGAAAATACCAAAAGTGAAAAAACCAAAGCGCAGAGGAGGACTACTCTGCAGACTAAAAAGAGAACGGGCGCTGTTATTGAGAGAAGTAAACAGACAACCCCCTCCCAGCTGGAATGATGCCACAAATCTCTGGAGGAGAATAACCGAGTTAGAACAGCTCATTAAAATAAAACTAAAAACAACTAACTAACTTTAAAATTAATTTAAATGAAGTGCACCTAGAGTGAACTCATAGGTTGGTAGGCGTTAACCGCCGTGGACAAAAAAAAAATATATATATATATAATAATAATAATAAAATTATTTATATGTCCCAAGAAATAAAAATAATATAATTATATAATCTTAAATATATTCATAATTGTAAATTGGCCCTTTGATAGAATACTGGAAACTGATAGGGATGATAAGAGAACCTACAGAATAAGATTTAGTACCACTAGAATAGAAGAGGAAACAATACGCTCAATAAGATAGTAAAGAACAAAAATAGTGAGAAGAGTAAAATATGGAAAATAAGGGTAGGAACCCATTAAAAATTATAAAAATTTGCGGAAAAAGAGAAACATTTTAAAATGGGGAAACCAAACTCTAAAATAGAAAAACCGAACGCAAATGTAGTGAATAACGTAGAAATTATAGATCATACCACTCAAATTGATTCGTTGTGGACACTTTTCCTCATAGCTATAATTATTAGTACAGTAGACTTACTTTTAAAATTTTACCTACTTCATAAGAAATCCCTTAAGAGAAAATATGTAAGTCGAGCAAATGACTTAGATAAAGTATAGAAAAAGAAGATCAGAGAAAATATAAATAACCAAAATAGAGGATTTAAATGGAATGGAACCAAATTGTAAACAAAGCCAGATTAATTAAGGAAGAATTCGAACGTACATACAAATGCCTAAATGTTGACAGACCTATCAGAGAAGAAACAATAAGACTTCATTTTAATACCCTTTTTAGGAATCTCGAGAAAATACGAGTTTTATTTAACGTTTATTATAACAGACTTACATTATCACATCAGGCTAAAGCAGATGCATTTTTTTTAGATTTAAAAAATAAAATTACAAAAATAGCAGCAAAAAAGGCTATAACAATAGAACTACCTAATTCAATACACGAAAGTAAACCTTATAACTTCACTATACCATCGACAACATACAAAATGAGCCAAACAATCGTTGAATTTCTCAATACAGCTTCCAAGCTGATTACAGACTTCGATGGGAAGCCTGAAAATCTGACATCCTTTATCGATTCATTAAATTTAGTTGATACAATAAAAGGTCAACATGAGATAGCCGCAGTATCCTTAATAAAAACCAAATTAAAAGGAACGGCTAGAAATTTAATAACTAATGAATCAAACATATCAGATATAATAACCAAACTTAAAGTTAGCGTGAAGGGCGAATCTGTTGAAGTCATTTCTGCAAAAATAATGAGTACAAAACAATTCAATAAAACACCAAACGCTTACTGTAACGAAATAGAAAACCTAGCGAAATCCTTAGAAAATGCATATATCTCAGATGGTTTGCCAAGCCAATTAGCAACCAAATACTCGACGCAAGTTGCTGTAAAAGCACTTACTAAAAACTGCACCCTTGATAAAGTAAAACTTATCATGGAGGCAGGACAATTTAACAGTATTAATGACGCTGTTGGTAAATTCATAAATAGTTGCACAGAGGCAACTGGGCAACAAAATGCCATATTATATTTTGGACAGAAACCAAACAATAATTTCCGAGGAAATTATGTAAAATTTAACAAAAGAAAAAATTATCCAAGATATAATAACGGGAATAATAACACCAACAATGGTAATAATACTAATAGGAATAATTTCAACAACAGAAGCCAACAAAGGTACAATAACAATCGTAGAACTAGAAACTACATCAGAGCAACAGACTCAAACGAAAATTATTCGGAAAACTCGAATCATCCCCTAAGAGAAGCTCAGTAAATAATAATGTATATAATCTGAACCTCACTTTTTGTTTCTTCGTTAATATTCAAATAGATAAAACTAACACCACAGTAACACTACTAATAGACACAGGAGCTGACATTTCACTAATAAAAGAAACACATTTCAAACTAAACCAAATAAATACTAACAAAACAACCACATTGACGGGAATAGGACAAGGTAAAATTAAATCAACAGGTACTACATTTTTCAATTTAAAATTTTTGATTTTCCAATAACCTGTGACGGAATCATTGGAATGGATTTCATAAAAAAATACAATTGTATATTAGATTTTAATGAAAATAATGATTACCTTATCCTACGCCCCTTTAATATACCACAATCAATAGAAATACCGATTACGAATAACTGCGATGACATTATTTTACCACCAAGATCTGAAGTAATACGGCAAGTTAATTTTATTAACTGCGATAATGAAATACTAATTCCAAATCAAGAACTTGAACCAGGTGTTTTCATTGCAAAAACATTGGTAAAATCTAATAAAGCATTTATTCGTATTCTAAATACAAATAACACTATAACAACGGTTAATAAAAGTAAAATAAAAACAGAAAATCTTTTCGAATATGATATAATAAAAAGAAATCCAACTAAAAATCTACACAGAAAATCAGAAATATTAAAAATTTTGCAGGAAAATTTTCCCGAACAATTTAAAAATACATTAACTGAGCTTTGTGCCTCATACAACGATATTTTCGGTTTGGAATCAGAAACAATCACAACTAACAATTTTTATGAACAAAAATTGAGAGTAAAGGATTTACAACCGGTGTACATCAAGAACTACCGTATACCACATGCACTCAAAGAGGAAATAGATAGGCAGTTTAAAAACTTAATAGACGATAAAATAGTTGAACCATCAAATTCTGAGTACAACAGCCCAATTCTGTTGGTACCAAAAAAGTCACTTCCAAATTCAGGGACAAAAAGATGGAGACTAGTAGTAGATTATAGACAGCTAAATAAGAAATTAATGGCAGACAAATTTCCATTACCGAGAATAGATGACATTCTAGACCAGCTCGGCAGAGCAAAGTATTTTTCATGTCTGGATCTGATGTCTGGATTTCACCAAATTGGATTGGAGATAAACTCTAGAGATCTGACTTCATTTTCAACAACAAATGGATCTTATAGGTTTACTAGATTGCCCTATGGTTTAAAAATAGCACCTAATTCTTTTCAAAGAATGATGACACTCGCTTTTAGTGGTTTGCGGCCAGAACAGGCATTCCTTTATATGGATGACTTGGTTGTGTTAGGTTGCTCAGAAAAGCACATGCTTTCGAATTTAAAAAATGTTTTCGAATTATGCAGGAAGCACAATCTTAAATTACACCCAGAAAAATGCTCATTCTTTATGAAGGAAGTAACCTACCTTGGACATAAGTGTACTAACAAAGGAATACTCCCAGATGATAGTAAATATTCGATAATTGAAAATTATCCAGCACCAAAAGATGCTGATAGTGCTAAAAGATTTATAGCTTTTTGTAATTATTATCGAAGGTTTATTCCAAACTTCTCAGAACACTCGAGGCATATAACAAGATTGTCCAAGAAAGGTGTACCCTTCGAATGGAGTAATGATTGTGATATCGCGTTTAAACATTTAAAGAAAGCATTAATGAGCCCAACACTACTACAATACCCAGACTTCCAAAAAGAATTTTGTATAATAACAGATGCAAGCAAATATGCCTACGGCGCAGTTCTAACACAAGAACATGAAGAAAAATATTTACCAGTTGCATATGCATCAAAAACGTTTACCAAGGGCGAGAGCAATAAGTCAACCATTGAGCAAGAACTAACTGCCATACATTGGGCCATAACGCATTTCAAACCATACATTTATGGGAAAAAGTTTTTGGTTCGCAGTGATCACAGACCACTTTCTTATTTATTTTCAATGAAAGATCCAAGCTCAAAATTAACGAGGATGAGACTCGACTTGGAGGAGTATGATTTTACAGTGGAATATCTTAGGGGAAAAGATAATTACGTTGCCGACGCGCTATCGCGTATAACTATAAATGATTTCAAAGACATGAATAAAAAAGTTTCTTCAGTATTAGGGGTCACGACTCGATCGATGGCCAATAAAGGAGAAAAAATAAGTAGTTCTAATAAACAGCATAAAGATAATACTAATAAAGATAAGCCCAGTATATATGTACCTTTAACAAACTCTGACGTCAGAAAATACTGTAAACTAAAGATTTCCCCCGGGAGATGTTATATAAAACGAGGAAAATCTATAGTAACATATATACAAATTAAAGATTTGTTTACTAACAAGAACTTTGACTTAGGACAATTTTTCTCTAGGCTCGAAATGTGGCCGGTAAACATAATGTTTATAAATTACAAGTGGCACCTAGTGAGAAAATTTTTGAATTTATCTCTATATATGAATTTAAAAATATGGGCAATAAATTATTGAATAAAATTAAAGTAGCGCTACTAAATGAGGTGACCCAAATTGATAGTAAGAATGCCAAGGCAATTCTCGATATAATGCTGAAATATCACGATGACCCCATAGAAGGTGGACATTGTGGAACATATAGAACAATACAGAAAATTAAAAGATATTACTACTGGAAAAATATGTCGAAAGACATATCTAAATATGTAAAATCATGTCATAAATGTCAAACAACGGGGACAACTAAACATTTGAAGAGTCCAATGACCATTACAGAAACACCAAAAAAACCATTTGACACGGTGTATGTAGATACAATAGGTCCATTTCCAAGATCAATTTACGGAAATGAATATGCAATCACGATAATATGTGATTTAACCAAATTCTTAGTAACTACATCAATACCAGATAAAAGCGCTAAAACAATAGCTAAGGCTATATTTGATAATTTTATACCTACCTATGGTCCGATGAAGACGTTCATTTCGGACATGGGAACAGAATATAAAAATTCTATCCTATCGGAAATTTGTGATTTATTAAAAATTGAAAAACAAACTTCAACAGCTTACCATCATCAAACATTAGGAACAATAGAAAGAAGTCATAGGACTTTTAATGAATATGTACGTTCTTATATTTCAGTGAACAAACCAGACTGGGATGAATGGTTAAAATACTTCACATACTGTTTTAACACAACACCTTTAACAGTGCACAATTACTGTCCATATGAATTAGTTTTTTCAAAACTACCAAATAAATTTCAACAATTTGATAAAGTAGATAGAATTTCTCCACTATACAATATAGATGACTATGCCAAAGAGGCAAAATTTAGGTTAGAAGTAGCACATAAAAGGGCCCAAATATTATTAGACAGAAATAAAAATAAGCAAAAACTTTATTATGATAGGAAAATAATAGACCATGATCTCAAAATAGGAGATTTAGTTTTACTAAAAAATGAAGCAGGACATAAGTTGGATAGCCAGTACAAGGGACCATATAAAATTAAAAAATAGATATAAGAAACAATATAACCATAGTAGATAATAAAACAAAAAAGGAACAAATAGTTCATAAAAATAGAATTAAGTTATATCATACTGGCTAACATAAAATAAATATAAGAAAGAAAAAGTTAATAAAATAATACACTTTAATTAAACAATTAAAATAAATTTTATAAAACTACTAATAAAAACCTCAAATTGTTGTAAAAGAATGTCCATAGAACAACATTTTGTTATATGAACATTCTTATGAAAATGGAGGTGTAGCATGATTGAAGTATTTCAGTAATGATGAACTTATTACTTTAAGTGACTGACATCCAAATATCGTATGTCACACTAAATATAATCATGCTTAATGTTAAAATGTTACTTGAAACCCATTTGTTTCCAACGTGGGAAACTATTTAGAATACACACAAACTTGTATTATTATTAGGTTAAGCTAAATTCTCATAAGTAGTATATAAGCCAGAATAATTTATAATTTAAGTCAATTAAATAAACAAAGACGAAGAGTGCAAGTCATTTGCACCTTCGAAAATAAAAGAAAATAGTTTTAATCTACACCAGGTTTCAATAGTTCTAATTTGCCCAGAACTTTTCCGCTTAAAATTCTAGTTAAAAGTACTTTAAACCTACTGGGAACATTTTTCTGGAGGGTAATTGATTTCGGTGGACGCAACTATGATGCTATTATTGGTCAGAATTTTTCGAAACCCCTAAGAGCAAAGATAGATTTAGGCAATAGATTTGTTGATATATTTGGAGCGAAAATTCTTTTTGAAGAAGAATCCTCTTATCATATTAACACGATTAAGACTATTCAGCATACAACATTTCATGAAATGGATCAATTTGATATAAGGCACTTAAATCGCGACGAAGGTTTTAGGCTTAAGGAAATACTAGGCGAATTTAAGGATTTATTTTATAAGGAAGGTGATGTTCTTACATGTACTCACGATATACAGCATAAGATCCCAACATCTATCGATTAACCCCTTTACTCGAAAATATATAGGTACCCACATGTACACGAAAAGAAGAAGCAGATAAGCGAAGTGCTTGAACAAAATATTATCAAGTAGAGCAGTTCTCCTTATAAGAGTACTCTCTGGATTGTGCCGCAGAAAATTGAAAATTCCGGCATTAAAAAATGGAGGTTGGTTGTAGATTATAGAAAACTTAATGAGTACACTAAAACCGATAAATTTCCCGAATATGGAGGGAATTTTGGATAAACTGGGCAAAGCCCAATATTTTTCTACCTTGGATCTTGCAAAGGGATTTCACCAAATTTTAGTAGAAAAAACTGATAGGGAGAAAACTGCATTTTCAACCCTATTCGGTCATTACGAATTCATTCGAATGCCCTTTGCTTCCTCTACCTTTCAGAGCCTTATGAATTCCGTACTAAGGGAATACATAAATAAAATTTGTATTGTATACTTGGATGACATTCTAATTTTTAGCACATCATTGGATGAGCATATGGTAAATGTAAATCAAATTATGAAGCGACTTCGGGAATCCGAATTGAAAATCCAGATCGATAAATTAAATTTTTTACAAAAACAGACTGAATTTTGGGTCACATTCTTATAGCCGAGGAAGTTAAACCCAACCCAAAAAATGTATAAATTATTTAGAATCTCAAACTACCAAATACACAGAAGGGGATAAAATCATTTTTGGGAATGACAGGTTTTTATAGAAAATTTATAAAAGATTATGCGAAGATTGCACATCCAATTACAAAACAGTTGAAAAAGAATACCAAAGTGAACACGAATGATCCAAATTTCATAGCAGCCTTCGAAAAACTAAAGGATATCCTGGTGAATCCTCCTATTTTAAGATTTCCAAATTTTAATAAAAGGTTTAGATTAATAACAGATGCAAGTAACCTTGCACTTGGTGCTGTTTTGGCACAAGATAGATATCCCATATGTTATGCATCAAGAGAAGAATTATTCGACTATAGAAAAGTGAAGTATTTTAGACCTTACCTTCATGGCATTGAATTTGATCTGAACACAGATCACCAACCAATTAAGTGGTTACGGTCTAAAGATAATGGGAAGGACATCAGCCCAAGACTTCAGCGTTGGTTAAGTCCATTTAAGATTGAATACATTAAGGGCAAAGAGAATCACATTGCTGATTTTTTGAGTCGCATTGATGCTGATAGGGGTGAAAGCAATTTAGTGGATGCTGAAAGCATCAATGCAGGGGGAAATTTATCAAACGGGAACGACTCTTCCTCGTTGGTTGTGAAAACAATCTACTCTTAGGAGGAAGACCTGGGTGCCGATTTCACTATTTTGGACACAGTTGTCAACAGGTTTAAAACGCAGAATGAAAATACAATGCAATTACTCGATAAAAGTAGAATATACATTGATAGAGCAGATTTAGAATCTCGGAATATCGCCAATATAACTTAATACACATTCATTAAAGGACCGTGTAGCAGTTTATTCTGAAATGGATGAAAGAACTTACTATAGATTTCAAAAGGCAATTAGGGAAATTTTTTCCAACCGGCCTGATGTTAAAGTTGTAAAATGCTCATACTTTGTGAGAGATATAGCAGATATAGAAGAACTGAAGCTACAAATAGCTTTATATTACAAAAACGAAACCGGTCATTCGGGAATCATTCCAACCTATGAGGGAATAAAACATAAAATTTACCATCCTGAGTTGAAAACAACAATTCATAGCGTTATAAATAATTGCGATTTTTGTTCATTTGCGAAATATGACAGAAACACAGTGAAATTCAAATTCTGTCACACTGTAACTCCATCTACCACAAATGAAATAATCCATGTGGATACGTATGTTAACAGTCGACAATCATTCATAATTTTTATAGATAAATTTTCCAAACATTCTATACACTTCCATCTTCCGGATAGAAATAATCAAACGATTATTCAGAAATTAAGGGAATTTATAGCAATAAAAGGAAGAGTAAATAAGTTCGTTTTTGATCATGAGTTTAATACAGTGAACGTTCGCAGATTTTTGAATGAGGAAAACATATATTATCACGCTACTAAACCTAACAGCTATACGGGCAACTCGGATATTGAAAGATTGAACAGTACAATTTCCGAAAAGATCAGAGTTTTGAACCTTCAGGAAAAACTTCCAATAATAACCCAAATGGCTAAGGCTAACAAATTTTACAACAATACTTTTCATTTGACAATCAAAGGTACTCCTTCTGAAGTTGAACAACATCGTGTTGATCACAATACAATAAAAAACCGTATAGAGGCCATGAAATGTAAAATAACGAGTAAGCGAAACTAAAATCGCGAAAAATATATTGAACATGGGCAGGAGGGATACATTAAAAACTACAAAAGCGTTCGACGTAAGGAACAACCAAAATGTATAAAAAGAAACTTGCGCAACGTACACCCTAAAAATATTAAACGTCCTTTTAAATTTACAGATCCTTATAATAATAATGATGATCGTGTCACAAATAGCCCCAACCTGGAGCATGCTATTATCGAACCAAATAACTAGTGAAAGCGGTTTTATTAATATTAAAATAAGAACAATAGAAATTGTGAACCAAACTGTAACTGTACTTCATATGATTAATCCTAATGATTTCACAGATATCCTGACAGACATACAGTCAAATATAATGTCTTCTGGAATTCCACCACACGGTTTAATCGAGAAACAGATACTAATACTAAAATCAAAAATTAAGTCAATAAGTCCTCCTAATACAAGTTTTAGAAGAAAAAGAGGTTTACTAAATATAGTAGGTTCCACACAGAGATGGCTTTTGAGAACAATGTACAATGAAGATAGAATCGACATTTTATATCATCTAGAAGAAATCACGGCAAATATTCACAGCTCTATCGAGGGTTTAAACAAACAAACTGCTGTAAACAAACATTTTCAGAACAGCATTAATTTACTAAAGGATACTATCAGATCTGACAGAAATATGACTAAAGACTGCTTTTGGCGAATTGAAATCACGGAACAATAAAATTGCGAGGCAATTATTTTATTCTGACATATTGTTTAAATTGAAATTCATCAAAGACAGGGTAAATCAAATTCAAGACATCTGACGAAATCTTTGATTATGACATCGATTTTCATAAACTTCAACTAACAAAATTGGACGTATTGTACTACAGAAACAATTCACTTCTTATTGCAATCCAAGTACCTTTAAATTCCATTAAAACTGACCTGAAACTAATGCTATCGATGCCAAACTCAAAATCTTTGGAAATTGATTCGAACGAAGAATATTTTGTAAATATTAATGATATCCCGTATAAGTATGATGAACACAAATCGTTAAAATATCTAGAGAAAAGCTCAAACTGTATTTTACATTCAAATTGCAAACTCAGGTATAATGATGAATTTAGTATAATAACGATTGATGAGGAAACTGTTATTGTAAACGCAAGAAACAAGCGAATTATACAAAATTGTGATGACAGGAAAGTTTTGTGAAATGGCAATTATGTACTTTCTTTCTATGATTGTGAAATTAAAAAAAGATTATAATGTATTTATAAATAAAAATGATATTGTAATTGATAAATTTATATATGATAATAACAATGAATACAAATTTTCTGAGAACACATTAAACTTTAAGAAACTAAAAAATGACAGTTTTAATAACCTAATAATAAAAGAATTAAAAATACACAAAAATATTTCGTATGGCATCAGTCTAATATCGATAATATTAATTTTATTAATAATAATAGCGTTTATATTTGTAATAAAAATATATCAAATTAAAATCAAAATATTAAAATCATCGGATAAGGGAGGTCATTTAAAAATATGAAGAGAATGAATAATGCATTTGTATTTATATCTATTGTATATCTTAATTCAGGAGAGTTTTTAATCTAAGGATGGAGGAGTTACAAATGAACAAATATTCAAAACATGTACTTATATTCATAACCACATATTTTGTCATTTGTTTGTATGTCACGGCAACTTAATAGTTTTGTTATTATGGCCAGACACCATTATAACGGAACTGTGAGAAAGTCAAATAATGTAGACGATAAGTTTATGCTGAATTACAGAATAACTGCAATTCTTACATTTAAGTTATTTTTAATTTTTAGAGTTAAGTTTATTTTCAACAATATAATGGCTCAAGAATCCTAAAGGATCGAAGGTTGACATGATAATACTCAGTACTTGGCGTTTTGTGGGCCTCTTTTTGCTAGAAACGATGTCGTGATCGAGCTTGTTAAATTTAAAGTTAAACATAAAGGTGTGCGAGACTGAATGCCAATATAGGCCTAGGTCTTTCGCGATGCTATCATTGACTGAAATAATGTTTGACGATGAAGTGCCATCTACCTCTAGGACGTCATTTGAGTTTGAAGTAAAGCCTTTTAAATCAAATCATTTGTTTTTATGGATTTTTTCACCTGCTGTGACATTTAAATGGCTTCTTCAGTAGTATCGAAACTGTCTATAAAATCTTCCATATAATGTTGGTCGGAAATCGCTTCTATTGCTATGGGATTTCAATCGATATGTTTCTTAGCATTTGTTTTCATAACATAGAGAGCAAAACATGATGGCTCCAAATGTCATAACCATCATTTCATATTCATCAGGTGGTACGTTTTGATTACAGCTCCTCCATAAAAGGCCTGGTGAAACATTTCACAAATATCAGCGGTTATATAAATTTTACCATTTCGAAAACTATGAAGCGTGGTTGGCAGCGAAGAAATTGACTGTAGTCCTTTTAATAAATTATCATCCAAAGATATTCGATTTATTTTAGCGGCGGCGTCAAAAACCAATCTCAACTTTTTGTTTTCCTTGTTAGGGTTTATAACACCGAAATCTGGTAAATACTATTTTCTATTCGATATCATGTGGATATCTTCTGGCGGTACTTTACAGACACACCCTTTTTCAATTAACTTTTTATTACTTTACCTGTAAGCAGCAAATACATTTTCATCACATCGTATCTTTTCTATACCCTCAAGTCGGTTAAGTGCCATCGAGTAACTATCCGGCAATTCCACTAAATCACATTTCCATAATAGTTTTGTTTGCAGGATAAAGTAGTTTTCAACCATCTTTTGAATCTCTTCTTTAATGAATTTGGTGCAGCTGACAATAATTTATATCGGCCAAATACTACCCATCCTATCTCCACATTAAACATAAAGCGTCCATTCAAGTTGTCTATGTTCATGTTGGATGGCAACCCTAAATTGGCATAGTCTAAGCCAGTGGTAGGCAGAAAGCCAGAATGTTAATGTATTTGTTTTTTACACTGTAATAAATTAGTTTATCTTTCTAGATAAATGAAAGAATGATACAATGAATAAATAAATAAACAAAAACAATATAAATTTATAAATAATTAAACAAATTAATTAATCGATATAAAATTAATTCATGTTTTTTCCTCTATTAAAAAAATAAAAATAATTCATAATAAATTTTATAAATATTATTTTAAAAAAATATTTGATTTATTTTACTTAAATTATTTATTCTTAAAAAAGTATGCTTTTAGATATCACAATATTTTCATTATTTAATGATGTTCAGAGTGGCAATTATCATAATTGCGCCTAAGACAGAGGCACTCTGCCATATTTAAAGAAAATAAAAATGGTTGTTCCCACTCAACGTTCCACACTTTTAAAAACAAAATAAATACCTATAATAAAAAACAACTTTTTTTACTTTTGTTTCTGTAACATTTTAAGAGTTCTTCAACAAAGCGACATAAACCTTCTCAAGAGTATAGTACTCTCCTAGAACACGCACATTGTTTGGCAACAACAAAGGTGAGTTTTGGCCGGCAACTTTTAGTAGTGTCTAGCAGTGCTGTCATATAGCCAATTTCAACTGTTGACTTTGTTGACGTTTTTTGGGATGCTTAAGATTTTTCAGTTTTTTTTTCATAAAAAAATGGTTTTTTATTTTATTCATGTATTTTTCAGATTTTTCATATAAAAATATAATATTTGTTCAATATACTATTCATTTTTACTAAAATTGGACATATTTCATATAAGTAAAAAATACAACCAAACTTTGCAATTGTGTTAAAAAATAGTTACAAATTCAAACATAGAGATTTAGAATCTCGGAATATCGCCAATATAACTTAATACACATTCATTAAAGGGCCGTGTAGCAGTTTATTCTGAAATGAATGAAAGAACTTACTATAGATTTCAAAAGGCAATTAGGGAAATTTTTTCCAACCGGCCTGATGTTAAAGTTGTAAAATGCTCATACTTTGCGAGAGATATAGCAGATATAGAAGAACTGAAGCTACAAATAGCTTTATATTACAAAAACGAAACCGGTCATTCGGGAATCATTCCAACCTATGAGGGAATAAAACATAAAATTTACCATCCTGAGTTGAAAACAACAATTCATAGCGTTATAAATAATTGCGATTTTTGTTCATTTGCGAAATATGACAGAAACACAGTGAAATTCAAATTCTGTCACACTGTAACTCCATCTACCACAAATGAAATAATCCATGTGGATACGTATGTTAACAGTCGACAATCATTCATAATTTTTATAGATAAATTTTCCAAACATTCTATACACTTCCATCTTCCGGATAGAAATAATCAAACGATTATTCAGAAATTAAGGGAATTTATAGCAATAAAAGGAAGAGTAAATAAGTTCGTTTTTGATCATGAGTTTAATACAGTGAACGTTCGCAGATTTTTGAATGAGGAAAACATATATTATCACGCTACTAAACCTAACAGCTATACGGGCAACTCGGATATTGAAAGATTGAACAGTACAATTTCCGAAAAGATCAGAGTTTTGAACCTTCAGGAAAAACTTCCAATAATAACCCAAATGGCTAAGGCTAACAAATTTTACAACAATACTTTTCATTTGACAATCAAAGGTACTCCTTCTGAAGTTGAACAACATCGTGTTGATCACAATACAATAAAAAACCGTATAGAGGCCATGAAATGTAAAATAACGAGTAAGCGAAACTAAAATCGCGAAAAATATATTGAACATGGGCAGGAGGGATACATTAAAAACTACAAAAGCGTTCGACGTAAGGAACAACCAAAATGTATAAAAAGAAACTTGCGCAACGTACACCCTAAAAATATTAAACGTCCTTTTAAATTTACAGATCCTTATAATAATAATGATGATCGTGTCACAAATAGCCCCAACCTGGAGCATGCTATTATCGAACCAAATAACTAGTGAAAGCGGTTTTATTAATATTAAAATAAGAACAATAGAAATTGTGAACCAAACTGTAACTGTACTTCATATGATTAATCCTAATGATTTCACAGATATCCTGACAGACATACAGTCAAATATAATGTCTTCTGGAATTCCACCACACGGTTTAATCGAGAAACAGATACTAATACTAAAATCAAAAATTAAGTCAATAAGTCCTCCTAATACAAGTTTTAGAAGAAAAAGAGGTTTACTAAATATAGTAGGTTCCACACAGAGATGGCTTTTGAGAACAATGGACAATGAAGATAGAATCGACATTTTATATCATCTAGAAGAAATCACGGCAAATATTCACAGCTCTATCGAGGGTTTAAACAAACAAACTGCTGTAAACAAACATTTTCAGAACAGCATTAATTTACTAAAGGATACTATCAGATCTGACAGAAATATGACTAAAGACTGCTTTTGGCGAATTGAAATCACGGAACAATAAAATTGCGAGGCAATTATTTTATTCTGACATATTGTTTAAATTGAAATTCATCAAAGACAGGGTAAATCAAATTCAAGACATCTGACGAAATCTTTGATTATGACATCGATTTTCATAAACTTCAACTAACAAAATTGGACGTATTGTACTACAGAAACAATTCACTTCTTATTGCAATCCAAGTACCTTTAAATTCCATTAAAACTGACCTGAAACTAATGCTATCGATGCCAAACTCAAAATCTTTGGAAATTGATTCGAACGAAGAATATTTTGTAAATATTAATGATATCCCGTATAAGTATGATGAACACAAATCGTTAAAATATCTAGAGAAAAGCTCAAACTGTATTTTACATTCAAATTGCAAACTCAGGTATAATGATGAATTTAGTATAATAACGATTGATGAGGAAACTGTTATTGTAAACGCAAGAAACAAGCGAATTATACAAAATTGTGATGACAGGAAAGTTTTGTGAAATGGCAATTATGTACTTTCTTTCTATGATTGTGAAATTAAAAAAAGATTATAATGTATTTATAAATAAAAATGATATTGTAATTGATAAATTTATATATGATAATAACAATGAATACAAATTTTCTGAGAACACATTAAACTTTAAGAAACTAAAAAATGACAGTTTTAATAACCTAATAATAAAAGAATTAAAAATACACAAAAATATTTCGTATGGCATCAGTCTAATATCGATAATATTAATTTTATTAATAATAATAGCGTTTATATTTGTAATAAAAATATATCAAATTAAAATCAAAATATTAAAATCATCGGATAAGGGAGGTCATTTAAAAATATGAAGAGAATGAATAATGCATTTGTATTTATATCTATTGTATATCTTAATTCAGGAGAGTTTTTAATCTAAGGATGGAGGAGTTACAAATGAACAAATATTCAAAACATGTACTTATATTCATAACCACATATTTTGTCATTTGTTTGTATGTCACGGCAACTTAATAGTTTTGTTATTATGGCCAGACACCATTATAACGGAACTGTGAGAAAGTCAAATAATGTAGACGATAAGTTTATGCTGAATTACAGAATAACTGCAATTCTTACATTTAAGTTATTTTTAATTTTTAGAGTTAAGTTTATTTTCAACAATATAATGGCTCAAGAATCCTAAAGGATCGAAGGTTGACATGATAATACTCAGTACTTGGCGTTTTGTGGGCCTCTTTTTGCTAGAAACGATGTCGTGATCGAGCTTGTTAAATTTAAAGTTAAACATAAAGGTGTGCGAGACTGAATGCCAATATAGGCCTAGGTCTTTCGCGATGCTATCATTGACTGAAATAATGTTTGACGATGAAGTGCCATCTACCTCTAGGACGTCATTTGAGTTTGAAGTAAAGCCTTTTAAATCAAATCATTTGTTTTTATGGATTTTTTCACCTGCTGTGACATTTAAATGGCTTCTTCAGTAGTATCGAAACTGTCTATAAAATCTTCCATATAATGTTGGTCGGAAATCGCTTCTATTGCTATGGGATTTCAATCGATATGTTTCTTAGCATTTGTTTTCATAACATAGAGAGCAAAACATGATGGCTCCAAATGTCATAACCATCATTTCATATTCATCAGGTGGTACGTTTTGATTACAGCTCCTCCATAAAAGGCCTGGTGAAACATTTCACAAATATCAGCGGTTATATAAATTTTACCATTTCGAAAACTATGAAGCGTGGTTGGCAGCGAAGAAATTGACTGTAGTCCTTTTAATAAATTATCATCCAAAGATATTCGATTTATTTTAGCGGCGGCGTCAAAAACCAATCTCAACTTTTTGTTTTCCTTGTTAGGGTTTATAACACCGAAATCTGGTAAATACTATTTTCTATTCGATATCATGTGGATATCTTCTGGCGGTACTTTACAGACACACCCTTTTTCAATTAACTTTTTATTACTTTACCTGTAAGCAGCAAATACATTTTCATCACATCGTATCTTTTCTATACCCTCAAGTCGGTTAAGTGCCATCGAGTAACTATCCGGCAATTCCACTAAATCACATTTCCATAATAGTTTTGTTTGCAGGATAAAGTAGTTTTCAACCATCTTTTGAATCTCTTCTTTAATGAATTTGGTGCAGCTGACAATAATTTATATCGGCCAAATACTACCCATCCTATCTCCACATTAAACATAAAGCGTCCATTCAAGTTGTCTATGTTCATGTTGGATGGCAACCCTAAATTGGCATAGTCTAAGCCAGTGGTAGGCAGAAAGCCAGAATGTTAATGTATTTGTTTTTTACACTGTAATAAATTAGTTTATCTTTCTAGATAAATGAAAGAATGATACAATGAATAAATAAATAAACAAAAACAATATAAATTTATAAATAATTAAACAAATTAATTAATCGATATAAAATTAATTCATGTTTTTTCCTCTATTAAAAAAATAAAAATAATTCATAATAAATTTTATAAATATTATTTTAAAAAAATATTTGATTTATTTTACTTAAATTATTTATTCTTAAAAAAGTATGCTTTTAGATATCACAATATTTTCATTATTTAATGATGTTCAGAGTGGCAATTATCATAATTGCGCCTAAGACAGAGGCACTCTGCCATATTTAAAGAAAATAAAAATGGTTGTTCCCACTCAACGTTCCACACTTTTAAAAACAAAATAAATACCTATAATAAAAAACAACTTTTTTTACTTTTGTTTCTGTAACATTTTAAGAGTTCTTCAACAAAGCGACATAAACCTTCTCAAGAGTATAGTACTCTCCTAGAACACGCACATTGTTTGGCAACAACAAAGGTGAGTTTTGGCCGGCAACTTTTAGTAGTGTCTAGCAGTGCTGTCATATAGCCAATTTCAACTGTTGACTTTGTTGACGTTTTTTGGGATGCTTAAGATTTTTCAGTTTTTTTTTCATAAAAAAATGGTTTTTTATTTTATTCATGTATTTTTCAGATTTTTCATATAAAAATATAATATTTGTTCAATATACTATTCATTTTTACTAAAATTGGACATATTTCATATAAGTAAAAAATACAACCAAACTTTGCAATTGTGTTAAAAAATAGTTACAAATTCAAACATAGAGATTTAGAATCTCGGAATATCGCCAATATAACTTAATACACATTCATTAAAGGGCCGTGTAGCAGTTTATTCTGAAATGAATGAAAGAACTTACTATAGATTTCAAAAGGCAATTAGGGAAATTTTTTCCAACCGGCCTGATGTTAAAGTTGTAAAATGCTCATACTTTGCGAGAGATATAGCAGATATAGAAGAACTGAAGCTACAAATAGCTTTATATTACAAAAACGAAACCGGTCATTCGGGAATCATTCCAACCTATGAGGGAATAAAACATAAAATTTACCATCCTGAGTTGAAAACAACAATTCATAGCGTTATAAATAATTGCGATTTTTGTTCATTTGCGAAATATGACAGAAACACAGTGAAATTCAAATTCTGTCACACTGTAACTCCATCTACCACAAATGAAATAATCCATGTGGATACGTATGTTAACAGTCGACAATCATTCATAATTTTTATAGATAAATTTTCCAAACATTCTATACACTTCCATCTTCCGGATAGAAATAATCAAACGATTATTCAGAAATTAAGGGAATTTATAGCAATAAAAGGAAGAGTAAATAAGTTCGTTTTTGATCATGAGTTTAATACAGTGAACGTTCGCAGATTTTTGAATGAGGAAAACATATATTATCACGCTACTAAACCTAACAGCTATACGGGCAACTCGGATATTGAAAGATTGAACAGTACAATTTCCGAAAAGATCAGAGTTTTGAACCTTCAGGAAAAACTTCCAATAATAACCCAAATGGCTAAGGCTAACAAATTTTACAACAATACTTTTCATTTGACAATCAAAGGTACTCCTTCTGAAGTTGAACAACATCGTGTTGATCACAATACAATAAAAAACCGTATAGAGGCCATGAAATGTAAAATAACGAGTAAGCGAAACTAAAATCGCGAAAAATATATTGAACATGGGCAGGAGGGATACATTAAAAACTACAAAAGCGTTCGACGTAAGGAACAACCAAAATGTATAAAAAGAAACTTGCGCAACGTACACCCTAAAAATATTAAACGTCCTTTTAAATTTACAGATCCTTATAATAATAATGATGATCGTGTCACAAATAGCCCCAACCTGGAGCATGCTATTATCGAACCAAATAACTAGTGAAAGCGGTTTTATTAATATTAAAATAAGAACAATAGAAATTGTGAACCAAACTGTAACTGTACTTCATATGATTAATCCTAATGATTTCACAGATATCCTGACAGACATACAGTCAAATATAATGTCTTCTGGAATTCCACCACACGGTTTAATCGAGAAACAGATACTAATACTAAAATCAAAAATTAAGTCAATAAGTCCTCCTAATACAAGTTTTAGAAGAAAAAGAGGTTTACTAAATATAGTAGGTTCCACACAGAGATGGCTTTTGAGAACAATGGACAATGAAGATAGAATCGACATTTTATATCATCTAGAAGAAATCACGGCAAATATTCACAGCTCTATCGAGGGTTTAAACAAACAAACTGCTGTAAACAAACATTTTCAGAACAGCATTAATTTACTAAAGGATACTATCAGATCTGACAGAAATATGACTAAAGACTGCTTTTGGCGAATTGAAATCACGGAACAATAAAATTGCGAGGCAATTATTTTATTCTGACATATTGTTTAAATTGAAATTCATCAAAGACAGGGTAAATCAAATTCAAGACATCTGACGAAATCTTTGATTATGACATCGATTTTCATAAACTTCAACTAACAAAATTGGACGTATTGTACTACAGAAACAATTCACTTCTTATTGCAATCCAAGTACCTTTAAATTCCATTAAAACTGACCTGAAACTAATGCTATCGATGCCAAACTCAAAATCTTTGGAAATTGATTCGAACGAAGAATATTTTGTAAATATTAATGATATCCCGTATAAGTATGATGAACACAAATCGTTAAAATATCTAGAGAAAAGCTCAAACTGTATTTTACATTCAAATTGCAAACTCAGGTATAATGATGAATTTAGTATAATAACGATTGATGAGGAAACTGTTATTGTAAACGCAAGAAACAAGCGAATTATACAAAATTGTGATGACAGGAAAGTTTTGTGAAATGGCAATTATGTACTTTCTTTCTATGATTGTGAAATTAAAAAAAGATTATAATGTATTTATAAATAAAAATGATATTGTAATTGATAAATTTATATATGATAATAACAATGAATACAAATTTTCTGAGAACACATTAAACTTTAAGAAACTAAAAAATGACAGTTTTAATAACCTAATAATAAAAGAATTAAAAATACACAAAAATATTTCGTATGGCATCAGTCTAATATCGATAATATTAATTTTATTAATAATAATAGCGTTTATATTTGTAATAAAAATATATCAAATTAAAATCAAAATATTAAAATCATCGGATAAGGGAGGTCATTTAAAAATATGAAGAGAATGAATAATGCATTTGTATTTATATCTATTGTATATCTTAATTCAGGAGAGTTTTTAATCTAAGGATGGAGGAGTTACAAATGAACAAATATTCAAAACATGTACTTATATTCATAACCACATATTTTGTCATTTGTTTGTATGTCACGGCAACTTAATAGTTTTGTTATTATGGCCAGACACCATTATAACGGAACTGTGAGAAAGTCAAATAATGTAGACGATAAGTTTATGCTGAATTACAGAATAACTGCAATTCTTACATTTAAGTTATTTTTAATTTTTAGAGTTAAGTTTATTTTCAACAATATAATGGCTCAAGAATCCTAAAGGATCGAAGGTTGACATGATAATACTCAGTACTTGGCGTTTTGTGGGCCTCTTTTTGCTAGAAACGATGTCGTGATCGAGCTTGTTAAATTTAAAGTTAAACATAAAGGTGTGCGAGACTGAATGCCAATATAGGCCTAGGTCTTTCGCGATGCTATCATTGACTGAAATAATGTTTGACGATGAAGTGCCATCTACCTCTAGGACGTCATTTGAGTTTGAAGTAAAGCCTTTTAAATCAAATCATTTGTTTTTATGGATTTTTTCACCTGCTGTGACATTTAAATGGCTTCTTCAGTAGTATCGAAACTGTCTATAAAATCTTCCATATAATGTTGGTCGGAAATCGCTTCTATTGCTATGGGATTTCAATCGATATGTTTCTTAGCATTTGTTTTCATAACATAGAGAGCAAAACATGATGGCTCCAAATGTCATAACCATCATTTCATATTCATCAGGTGGTACGTTTTGATTACAGCTCCTCCATAAAAGGCCTGGTGAAACATTTCACAAATATCAGCGGTTATATAAATTTTACCATTTCGAAAACTATGAAGCGTGGTTGGCAGCGAAGAAATTGACTGTAGTCCTTTTAATAAATTATCATCCAAAGATATTCGATTTATTTTAGCGGCGGCGTCAAAAACCAATCTCAACTTTTTGTTTTCCTTGTTAGGGTTTATAACACCGAAATCTGGTAAATACTATTTTCTATTCGATATCATGTGGATATCTTCTGGCGGTACTTTACAGACACACCCTTTTTCAATTAACTTTTTATTACTTTACCTGTAAGCAGCAAATACATTTTCATCACATCGTAATTTTTCTATACCCTCAAGTCGGTTAAGTGCCATCGAGTAACTATCCGGCAATTCCACTAAATCACATTTCCATAATAGTTTTGTTTGCAGGATAAAGTAGTTTTCAACCATCTTTTGAATCTCTTCTTTAATGAATTTGGTGCAGCTGACAATGATTTATATCGGCCAAATACTACCCATCCTATCTCCACATTAAACATAAAGCGTCCATTCAAGTTGTCTATGTTCATGTTGGATGGCAACCCTAAATTGGCATAGTCTAAGCCAGTGGTAGGCAGAAAGCCAGAATGTTAATGTATTTGTGTTTTACACTGTAATAAATTAGTTTATTTTTCTAGATAAATGAAAGAATGATACAATGAATAAATAAATAAACAAAAACAATATAAATTTATAAATAATTAAACAAATTAATTAATCGATATAAAATTAATTCATGTTTTTTCCTCTATTAAAAAAATAAAAATAATTCATAATATTATAAATATTATTTTAAAAAAATATTTGATTTATTTTACTTAAATTATTTATTCTTAAAAAAGTATGCTTTTAGATATCACAATATTTTCATTATTTAATGATGTTCAGAGTGGCAATTATCATAATTGCGCCTAAGAGAGAGGCACTCTGCCATATTTAAAGAAAATAAAAATGGTTGTTCCCACTCAACGTTCCACATTTTTAAAAACAAAATAAATTCCTATAATAAAAAACAACTTTTTTTACTTTTGTTTCTGTAAAATTTTAAGAGTTCTTCAACAAAGCGACATAAACCTTCTCAAGAGTATAGTACTCTCCTAGAACACGCACATTGTTTGGCAACAACAAAGGTGAGTTTTGGCCGGCAACTTTTAGTAGTGTCTAGCAGTGCTGTCATATAGCAAATTTTAACTGTTGACTTTGTTGACGTTTTTTGGGATGCTTAAGATTTTTCAGTTTTTTTTTTTCATAAAAAAATGGTTTTTTATTTTATTCATGTATTTTTTCAGATTTTTCATATAAAAATATAATATTTGTTCAATATACTATTAATTTTTACTAAAATTGGACATATTTCATATAAGTAAAAAATACAACCAAACTTTGCAATTGTGTTAAAAAATAGTTACCAATTCAAACATAAGATTGTGACATGAAAAGTATTAAAGTGTATACACACATTAACCAACTCTGACTATTCATATCCATTATTTCCCATTTCTATGGTGAAAATATATAATAAAGAGAATAAATATGCTATTAATTGTTGCAACATATAATTAAAAAAAAAAAAAAAAACTATAAAAAATGCATGAATTGGAAAAAAAGTTGTTTTCATCAAAAAACTGGAAAACAGTTAAGAATTTCAAAAACAGGGATAAATAATTAAACTGTTTTTATGGAAACACTGCATAAACCAAATTCAATCTTTTTCAACACATTAGCAACTTTAAAAATGTTGCCCACTTATACAAACATTTTGCCGCTGAACTCTGTAGCATGTTGAATTTCTTAAAGATTGCTTCTGACAATCTATTGTAATTGTATACCTTTTGAATTATCTCACCAATTGACAAATAAATAAATAAGAAGACAAATGAGATCAATAATGCGGTTTACGATATCAAACAATTTATCACACCTCTGTTCAAGTAGAACATGTAGGTATGTTCTGAAACAACACCCAATTTCCTATCTTCCATTTTCAATCGTTTTGAAGATATCATTTCAACGATTTTGTGTTTACATAAAGCAGAGGAACATTCAAAAATGAAGATATTAAAACAATTAAAAAAACGCTACATTAAGCAACTATATCTTCAAAATGATATCTTCAGATCATTATCTTTATAGCTGATCAGGTCCCGGATAGTTTGAACAAATTCTTAATGGAGGCATTTGTTTATACAAATACTCAGTAAACAGAAACAAAAATGAGAGAATAAAGTGACAGTTCGATGTTGAGACTTTGCAAATTTTTACTGCAGAAATTTTTGATAGCAAGAATTTTCAAGCAGAAAAAACAGACTATACAGACAGGTTAAGCCCGCATGACATCTGCTTTTTTTCGTATTGACAAAATTTTGGGAACAGAGCAAATCTATTGTCATAGCAAAGTTATACAAGTACAAAGAGTACAACCATTCTTTAAAAAACACAAAACGTTATTGAGAAATCAGTAATTTCTATGAGAAACTGAAAAAGTTTTCAACTTTAAAATGACATTTGCTGCTTTTGAATTATTGACACTGATGTCAATTTCTACCACTGTTTATATGTTTACTTTTCATTTAGGAAAAAGGAATTGTTTGTTTATAAATTGTATTGCTTATTCTCTCTAACATTTGTTTCTAAAAACAGTTTCATTTAAAATTCTATGAAAAAATTTATAAAAACTAAAAAATGGAATTGTGTTTCTCATTTGTGTTATCAACAAATTTTGATGAAGTAGGAACTTCAGTAGAATTAAGTTGTTTAGTCAAAAATATTGAATAATTCTCTTATTCATATCGGTGAGGACTTATCTAATAGATAACCTCTTTAACTCTAAAGCTTAAACCAGGTAGTGAAAGAGTCAGGAAACAGTGGCAGTTCTATCAAACTTTGTGAACTTCGCAAAATTATTCATACCATATTTTTAAGTATTTGTTATTGAAATTTTTTGAAGGCGAGATGCCTTTATTTAGGCCTTTTTATTTTTTTATTCTGGACAGTGTCATGTAAAGAAAATAAAAACCAACTTTATCGACAAAATGTCCAAAATATTTACTTCCACTGAACACGTCTGTCATTGTCTTTTTAAAAAGTCGACAGATTCCTCTGAAAGCCTCAAGATTATAAGGCATGATTCTTTAAAAAATTTCAGGATGCTTTGAATTGTCCTAAACAAACACTTTTGAAACCAATGAAATTGACCAATGAATTGACTAAAGGGCTAACTATATTATACTTTTGCTAACTTCGATACTGTCAAAATTAACGAAAAGTCTGTCAAATGCTTAATCAACTTATTGAAGACTTTTGGGTGGCTACAATGTACTTTTTAAACTTAAATACTTACTACACTTAGTTGCAAATATTTGTACTTTTGCAAAAACTGTTTTCTTCTTATATTTCTAAAATATATGTATCTTTTCGAAAAATATTATTTAATGTGTTCAATTTATAAATTTTTTACAATTAAAAAGTAAATCTATATTAATTTTTAATAATTTAAAGAAACAAATGAAAACATAAATAAAAAAGTACTAAAAAATGCAACAGTGCCTGCATCTCAATCGAAAAACAAATACAAAACCCACCCCTTTTGTTATACATGCACGTTTGTTTTTTAACATTTTCAATAAAATTTTCTATAAAAATATTTTCCGCGTACATTGCAATTTGTTTTTTTTTCATAAACAGTTTTTCTAAAAACATATGATTCCTTAAGTAAAGTGCGGTCAGTTTCGCTGTTTGCTTAAGCAAATGACACTAGACGAAACTTAACGAAAAGTTTGTTAAGTACAATATAGTCATACACATTTGATTACATGTATTCGCACATTTGCTTAAGCTAGCAAAAGTATAATATAGTTAGCTCTTAACAGATTAACCAGCAGATTTAACCAGGGTCGAATAATTGGAATCACTAAGGCCCATTATTATAACTTGCCGATAGCTAAAGTTATGATGTTAACGGACAGATTATTAGTTTTTCGTTATTATAAGTATACTTTAACCTAAAAGTGACCGATAAGCTAAAGGTAAGTTCATCTTACCTTTAACATTTAACGTAAGGTTTAAGCATTTGAAGTTGCCACATTTTCTGCTCTGCGGTGTAGTTGCCGTGTAGTTTTTTGCTTGGTTTATTTCTGTGTTCGGCGTCGACAATGTAAATTTTTTACAACAAACATTTTGATCTTTTACACAATTCGAAGAAATTTTGTTTTTCGTTTGTTGTAAGTAAATAAATAAATAAAAGTACGTCGTTTCCACTACGTATTTTAAAAAACCCTTTTTTAATTTGTCAAAAGTAATCGGTTTTTGCTCTGGTAATGCCATATTTTCAAAAAACTTAATTTTATTTTATAAGGAAGTTGTAACAACCAATAAAAAAGTAAAAGGTCACTTTATTCCTCACTTTAGCTAAAGTTACCTTTAACTAAAACGCACCTTAAAGGCAAGTTATAATATTGGGATTAACTGTATATTAATTTTTGTTTTTGAATTTGACTGTCTGTGCTGTATATTGTTACAGAAATTCGATTCATCAATATCCGTTTATTCGTAGAAACAGAAATCCCATATGTCAGCCCTGAAATGGAAAAACAATTGCCAACAAAGGCAAACCTTCTTCTTGGTAACTTCAACAGTAGCAAAGACTAGAACACACTCGACATACAGCTTTGCTACATTAACTCTCTACCAAAGCTCCATCTAGCGATAAATATTTACAACTAATAATTCTAGCAAAAACTGCACTCAGAATTGTATGTTTACTTTTTGTAGTTTAATAAAAAAGTTTTCCGTTCCATTCAACAATAAAAGAACATACATTTATTTTTTAAAGAAATATCTATTTTTTGTTCGAAATGATTTACTATCATTTACCGATTTTTTTCAGTTCCATTTTTTTTTAATTTGTTTGAAATTTAATAAAAATTTACCCACAAAACGGATATTTGTGGTTTTATTTGTGCCCGTAACAGTTATTATAAATTTAAATTTTGTTTGTTATTTCAAAAAAATATTCCAACTTGTTTTTTTGTTTAAATTGTTTGTTTATATACAAAATTATTTCAATTCAAATTACAAGAACTTCATAAACACATATCCTTACACAAACACATTTACACAAAAAGTGTCTATAGCCATAGATACATTTTGCAGATTAAAAAACAAACAAAAAATACAAAAACGGAAATAATTTCAAATAAATGATTAAATCATTTATTTTTTAAGGAATTCGTATTTAAAATTTTAACATTTATTTTAACTGATTATTCATTTGTTTCTTACGGATGTGTCAGTTGTTTAACAATGTTTAAAAATAAATAACAAAAGCCATTTGATTTAAATGAAAAGTAAGTAGCCCGGTTTTTAAAGGAAATATTATTTCTTGTAAATGGCATTTTCTGTTATTTTAACTTTCAAACTATTTTAAGTGTAGAATATACAATCTGTCCAATTAGAAATCGCGCATATGTTCCAGTTATTCTCACCACCTGTACATAAAACTAAGTTCACAATGTGGTTGTGAGTTTTTAATAAAACGCGGACAGCAAAGTAGTTAACAAAAGTAACATTGGTGATTAATTGAATACATTGTGTTATCTGTTAAAGTGTAACTTAATAAAGTTTCAATAAAATCTCTTGTGTAATTGTTTTTAAGATTTAGTGATTAATTTTTGTTTTGATTTACATTCCTTATGGTAATGCGACAAAACAATTGTGAAATGCAGCAAAAAAATAACGAATGTATTCATATATTTGTGTGCTAAACCAATGTTAATTAAATCTTAAAATTGCGGATGCCTAGTCGAGGTTTCGTAATGAGATAGAGAATATTTACAATATATACCATTCCTAATCAATTTTTCAGAAATAGTCAGTGGGTAAAACCAATAATAAGCTAACGATATCCCAAAATTATTTTTGTTTATATTGAAGTAGCTTGCAGAGTGGGATAGCAAAATTGAACTCCATTTAAATTTTATGGTATATATTAGACCGGTTCGAAGAAGATAATTTTTTTGAATTTATTTCACGGCAAGCGCCAAAAACATTTCGTTTGGTGTCAAAAAAAACCCAAGAATTTTGAGAGCGCTTGGACAATTTTAATCCGTGCCTCAAACCACTCTTTGTTTTTATTATTACAAATATGTAATACTAAAGATGTTTTTTTTTTAATTTTTTATTCAAAATTATTTGAAACATGAACCTTAAACTGAAATAGTTTAATGAATTATATATTAATTTCACTCCTTGCGGGCCGGTGGTATGAAAAACATACCACTATTCTAAATATTTTTTATAAATTCTGTGAGCATTGGTATGGTACAAATACCGTTTTAACATGTAATTTAAAGCATATATTTTATAAAAAGAAATATACCTGGGATTTATTTAAGTACAAAGGTAAACGTCAGAGAAGTGCCAAAAGTAAGCAAAATTCTATAGGTCAGATAGCATCATTTTCTGACTCGAAACAGGGACCTAATACAATAATCGATTTTTTGTCCAAGCAAAACTTAATCATGCTTTAGTAATTTTCATAAATGAATCATTAATTTTGTGCGCGGTGGTATATATGTAATACTATGTCCTTGCTCAGAATCCTACAGGGATACAAATTTTTTTAATGCATATTTCTCAATAAAACTCGATAATAAATAAAAGCAAATTAAAATTTTGTTTAATTTTTACTGATATCTTAAAATACCCCGAAAAGAGTTAATAGTAAAGTCTTTTTAAAAGTGCGATAATTCATATTTTATCCTTTGATTACTTGAAAAAAGAATTGTTTCTCCTCTTCATTGTGTCATAATTTATACTATAATGTAATGAATTTCGCACCTCTTTCAGCAGCATCGTTCACCACAGATATGTTTTGACAAATTTGATAATCTTGAACGTAGTCAAATCATTCATTCCAATTCGATGGATCGACTTGAAAAATTCTCTTGAAATTTCTAAGCGATCAAAGAACGCGTGTGTGTTTGAATTTACAAAATCGCTTAAATCTTTTTGAATATGTTTCAAGGATATTTGTTGGATTCGCTTGCATTTTTCTTTATTTGCTTGAACATTAATTGCTTCAGCCATTTTTCTGTTAATATCACATTAGGATCGAAGAATGAAAGACCAAATGCTTCTTAGGATAAATACCATAAGTTTGTGCATTTAAACCAGGCTTTTACATAAATACGCTCTTGATTTGTCATATTGAATTGATGACGGGACAAAAACATTTTAAGTGTATAAATTGCTTTTGACATGCATCTAGCATGAGAAGTTGCACCAGGTGAACGAATCTGTGTACCGGGACCACAGATAGTTATACGTCTTCCTAATTGTTTGAATTAAAAACCGCTGTTCAAGATTAGTTGAACATGTTTTATTCTTATTTGATCTGTATTTTTTAGATTAATTTATTTGTAATTCTAGAACTAAAATCTAATACGTATAGTTAGGAGAAGGAATGTTAAACACTCCAAAATACGTTCTGATAATTACGTGTGGCAAACACATGTTTGAAAAAACCAAGAAAAAAGGTTTTGTTTTATCAATTTTAATTTTTCTTAAGCTTGAAGATAGTTTTAGTTGCTTATTAGTTTTACGTTGAATAGTTTGTTTGTTATATTTAACTAAAATGCATTCTCGAAATAAGGGTTAGACTTTATGTCTAAATAAACTAAATAATTGTTTAGGTTTTATGAGTAGCTAGTTGCTTGTTTGTTTAGAATGGTTTAGGTTTTGTGCCTAGACAAGGTTATTGGTTGCTTGCTCATAAAAATAATTTAGGGTCTAGGCGACAGACGTGATGATTAGCTGTTTGTTTAGGAAAAACCGAGCAGATGTGTTCGGCATATTTTAGTTTTAAGAATTTTATGTTTAGCACTTAAGCGTATATTTTATGAATAAAAAACAGTGTCTTACAAACATTCAAATCGTACGTGGTTTTATTCAAATCGCGAACAGATTATTCCTTGAAATTTAAAAAAGAAACCAAAAAATTAAAAGCAACTCTGCGTTACTAATAAAATAAAAAGGCGTAATCACGGCTAGAACAGTGATTGGACAAAACTAAATAAAAAAATAAATAAAAATTAAATAAATAAAAATGGCTCCAAAGAATATAGGTAAATTGTTTGAGCACCAGAAAAAATCGGGGAGGCAGCTGTCCAAATCCGAAATGCTATCACAAACGAGAAGTTCCGTGTGACGAATCTGGAGGGACATATACAATCAGCTAAGGAGTTAAGAGCTGAATTTGTTAAAAATAATGAAGACCTTCTGGAAGTGGCAACTGGAAATGAAAACTACTTTGAAAACAAGTATTATGAGAGTATCATGCACATATTTTAAGAAATAGAGGACCTTATAACTAAGGTCGAAGAAAAATCGAAGTTTAAAATGGCTCTTGTCAAAGATGGTAACAAGCAGTCAAAGTAATGAGAAAGAAAATATTCACAATAAGAACGCAATTTTTAAATTTTAAATAAAACATAGATATTTAAAAAAAATCGTGAAACTTTATTATATCGTAGACAGAATGAGGTTATGTATGGAACAATATATAGTGCAGATGGCCGCCGCGGCTTTGCTGGCTTGCACGCGATCTTTTAATGAAATTTTCAATGACCGTTTTACATGAATGCTGCGGTATTTCATTAATGCAGCGTCCAATTTCCTCTTTTAAGGCTTGAGTCGTCGTCGGCTTATTCGCGTAAACCATCGACTTCAAAAAACCCCAAAGAAAAAAATCTAATGGTGTTAAATCGCACGATCTACGCGGCCAATTCTGATCTCCAAAACGCGAAATAACACGACCGGGAAATGACTGATGCAGCAATTGAATTGTTTCTCTGGCTGTATGACATGTGGCGCCGTCTTGTTGGAACCACATGCCCTCCACATTCATTTCTTCAATTCTAGGCAAGAAAAAACTGGTTATCATTTCACGACCTGCCTCATTTTCATAAAAAAAAGGTCCAATGATTCCTCCAGCCCAAAAACCACACCACACAGTGACACGTTGAGGATGCATTTGCTTCTCGTGAATCACTCGAGGATTTTCCTCACCCCAAATGCGACAATTCTGCCTATTGACGAAGCCATCAAGATGAAAATGGGCCTCGTCACTGAAGATGATTTTATCGGCAAAATCAGCATTTTCATGTTGTCTCTCCAATACCCAATTAACGAACTCCCTTCTTCAGTTCCTGAGTCAATTGATCTTTGTATGCATGAAGATGCAAATTTTTCGTCAAAATTCGCTGCAAAGTGAATTTGGAGACACCAATTTGCTGAGCTCGGTGTCGAATTGAGGTGGATGGAGTTTGAGCGACATCATCACGTACAGCTGCGACATTTTCGGTCGATCGACCTGGTCGATGGCGCGTTGTTGTCTTTACATCACTAACAGACCTAGTTTTGGCAAATTTATCCATTACTCTCTTTACAGTTGACTCTTTTGGAGCATTATTGTGACCCCAAATTGATCGCAATTTGCGAACTGTAGCCGCAAAACCTTCACCATTTTGGTAAAACAATTTCACAATGAGAATGCGTTGTTCATTCGTGTAGCGCTCCATTTTTACTAACCTCGTACCTTCTACTAGCAAACAATAACAATTTTTCAAATGTCAAACAATGACACTTCGAATGTTGCCAGATTTAAAAATTGCGTTCTTCTTGGGACACCCTTTACAATCCATTCCTAAATCAAAAATCAGAAATAGTCAGTGGGTAAAACCAATAATATGTAAGCTAACGATATCCCAAAATTGTTTTTGTTTATATTGAAGTGGCTTGCAGATATACAGATATACTTGAAAACAAGTATTATGAGAGTATCATGAACATATTCAAAGAAATAGCGGACCTGATAACTAAGGTCGAAGAAAAATCTAAGTTTAAAATAACTCTTGTCGAAGATGGTAACAAGCAGTCAAAGCCATTAGTCCAACAAACCGAAGCTCCAAAAAATAAGGAGGCCGAAGAATTAATGTTGCGGGATGATCCAAGAGCAACTAGAAGCAGAAAGGGAAATTGTACAATTTAGAATGAAATTGGTTACAATGAATAATGACCAAATTGTACTAAACAAAAGAAGGCTGGAGAACATGTTTGAGGATCTTAGGGCTATATACTTCCAATTGAATAAAAAAAGATTAAATTGGAAAAAGGCTAAAGCTGACATGAGAATTCTTGAAGTACAAATGAATGAATTACTAACAACAATACTTGGAATCAAAAAGGAACCGAGTGTAGGAGCAACCCAAAGAAGGATGCCAAAGCTAGCTGACAATAAAATTCCTTCATTTGGTGGGGAGGATATAACCGAGTGGTGCACAATTCCACTCAACTTTGTGATGTTGATAAATTATACTACCTTAAGGGAGCATTAAAAGGCGAAGCAGCAAAAACCATTCTGCAATTTAAAACAACAGACGCCAATTATGAGGTACGAAAACCGTTGACTATTATTTGAAACTCAAGTCGATAAAATACTTGATCAACCACAAATAAATAGTAATTCAGCGAAGAGTGTCAAGCAACTGCTAGATACAACAAATATTTGCGTCCAGGCAATTAAAGTCATGGACATAAACATCACTCATGCGGAACAATTTCTGACAAGAATTGTTATCAGAAATTTGGATAGAAATGGTCTTCGCTTTTATGAACAAAAATGTAAAAAAGAATAAAGAAATTTAATCTTTGGAAGACGTAATGGAATTTCTCGAGCAACGATATCGGGCTTTGGAATCAAGCTCCAAACAAGGTGTAATTACCAATAATAATAATAAGTTCCAAAAAAATGGATACTCTGACCATCGAACAACACACGCATTCATAAGCACTAAACAGGTGTGCTTGCATTGTAATAGATCAAATCAAGTGACTGCGGCATGCCATAAGTTTTTAGAACTTTCTACGATAGAAAAACAAAAATTAGCAAAAAATAAAAAATGGTGCTTCAAATGCATTAACCACTCGTTTGGTCAATATTGCAAGAGTAATCATAAATGCAGTATTTGCGGGAGAAATCATCATGAAGCTCTGCATATAAATGAATATAAAGGGGAATTTAAACCGAGCTCATCAACATCAATGGTAACGAAGGAAAATTCTGCAACATATTTTTTGCCTACAGCTTTAGTGAAATAACGAGCAGAACTTGTCACGTTAAGAGCACTAATAGATCAGGCCTCGAATAAAAGCCAGTAAACACATAAACGGGCTGGGTTGTACAGAAGTTGGTACTCCAAGTTCAAAAATAGAATTAACAATCCAACCACGTTTCGAAAGTGACCAGGTGATTAAAGCTGAAGCATGGGTTATGTCATCAGTAACAAATCCTCAGCCAGGAGTTTCGTTTAAGATTGATGCCAGCCAATGGAAAGGCTATGTTCTAGCAGATCCTATGTTCAATAAGACTGACAGAATAGACTTACTTCAGGGGGGGAAAGGTGTTTCTCAAAATTATGGAAAAAGTTAAACCTCATATAATAGGGGATAGTTTGGCTCAATCCACTAAAATAGGCTGGATTATATGCGGCCTTTCGAATAACTACCAAAAGCCATTCAAATTGTTGTCTGCCATAACCAATTTGAAACGGTTCTAGGAACTAGAAGAACTCCCTCCAAATATTGAGGATACAACAGAAGACAAAATATGTCTGAACAGTATGAGAAAACAACCAAAATTGATACCGATGGAAGAATTGAAGTAAAATTGCCATTAAAAGAAGACTGCGAGTTAGGTGACTCAAGAAGGCAAGCGATGGACAGGTTTCTAAATTTGGAAAGGAAGCTTGAAGGCAACAGCAAAATCAAAGAAAAATATGTGAAATTTTTGCGGGAATATTTACAACTTGGTCACATGAAGGAAGTAAACGGCAACTTTACAGGAAAATATTATTTACCCTATCAACCCGTTATAAGAGAAAGCAGCATAACAACAAAATTACGCGTGGTGTTTGACGTTAAATGGAAAAAGTCTGAATGAAGTAATGTATATTGCACCCAAGCTACAAAGAGATTTATTCGATATTATTTGGAGATATGCTCTGACAGCTGATGTAGAAAAAATGTGTCGTCAAATTAAACTGGCTGAAGATGATTAATCCTACCAGTATATTTATGGAGAGACAGCAAAGAAGATCCCATAAAAGAATACAAGCTAACAACCGTAACATATGGAACGGCATCGGCTCCCTTTCTTGCTATAAGATCGTTATTCCACATAGCTGATAGCTGCGCGGAAGAAAAGGATTACATCAAAAACATCATCAAAGACGATTTTTATATGGACAATCTGATGACAGGAGCTGACACCATTCAACAATGCAAGAAGATACAACTTGAAGTAGCAGATACACTGTTAAAATTTAGATTTAATTTGCGAAAGTGGATTTCCAACGACAAAACAGTTACTAGCCATTTAAAAAATTCTAATGAAGACAAACTAATTGTAATAAAAGATGACGAATCAATAAAAACTCTCGGGCTTCAGTGGGATTCAAAATGTGATAGCTTTAGCGTTAACATTAGTTTAAAAGCAAATACAAGTGTTACAAAAAGACAAGCGCGTTCAGATGTTGCCAGAATATTTGATCCATTGGGATGGTTATCTCCAGTTACAGTCGTGGCTAAATTATTCATACAAAAACTTTGGTTACTACAATCAGCATGGGATGAAGTGTTATCTGAAGAGCTAAATAAAGAGTGGTTGGAATTAGAAGAATTTTGGCGGAACTTAAGCAAATTAAAGTGCCAAGATGGATACAAACAACAAGTGATTCAATAATTGATCTACATGGGCTTGCAGATGCTTATAAAAAAGCTTACGCAGCAGTCATTTGTGCAAAAACTGAACATGCAGTTGTTTTGATCACAGACAAAATAAAGGAAAATCCTATAAAAAAACAAGAAGACTTTACAAAAGCTTGAGCTGTGTGCGGCTTACTTATTAGCGAAGCTGCTTGACAAAGTAGCTAGCATTGTTAAGCATCAACATAAAAGTTATGCCTGGAGTGATTCAACTATTACCCTAAGCTGGATTAGCAATAAAACAAACATAGATGAGTTTGTAAGAAATCGAGCTACAGAGATAGCAAGCCTTTTTCCAAACGCAATATGGAATCATGTCAGCAGCAAAGAAAATCCAGCAGATATTGCATCAAGAGGAATATGTACTCGAAAGTTTATACATCATAGCTTATGGTGGAAGGAACCAGAATGGCTTTCGAAACCAGTTCAATTTTGGCCTAAAAAAGAAGAAAATATTGATACAACATATGCAACAATTATGATATTTTCATCCACACAAGCAAATTTTTTGGATGAGTTGATTAGGAAATACTCGAATTGTAAGAAACTTCGAAGACTATTGGCTTATGTACTTCGATTTTTAAATAAAATAAGAGGTCAATCAGAAGCAAGTCAACATATAACCGTCGCAGAACTAAAAGCCGCAGAACGGTGGATAATAATTCGTCATCAAGAGAAGGAATTTCATGACGAGCTTGCGGAACTTAAACGAATTGGACATGTGATCAAGAATAGCAAAATTGCAAGCTTATGTCCATTTACAGATAAAGATTGTATTCTGCGGGTGGGTGGTAGATTAGAAAATTCTAATTTACCTTACAACAAAAAACACCACATGATTTTAAGGAAGCCTCATCTGGCTTCAATAATTATTCAAGAAGCTCACAATCAAACATTGCACGGTGGCAATAAATTAGTTGAATCAACATTTAGAGGTATTAGTGCACACATATATTCGGACAACGGTACAAATTTTGTAGGTGCGGTTAGAAAACTAGATGCTGATTATAAAGCCGCTGTTAAAAATAATCAGTCGGTAATACCAATCTTAGCTGCACAAGAAATACATTGGGATTTTATTCCCCCGGCAGCCCCCCTTTGGAGGGATTTGGGAAGCTGGTGTAAAGTCAATGAAATATCATCTGAAACGCATAGTTGGTGAAACTAAATTGACACTTTCGGCAGAATCTTAAGCCGTGGTACCCCTTACATAATAAGCAGTTAAACCCTCTACGTTACGCGGTTGATGACAGTGACTGCTACTAGGGCATACTAAGCAGTTAAAAACCTCTAAATCCCGCGTATGATGACTAGGGTTGCTGCTGGGGTTACGTCTTGGGCTTGGTATCCTGGTGGCTGTCAATCTGCGGTTGGATCCATGGCTTAAAAAAAGGAAATAGCAAAGAGACAAACACAAATCAATTAGCAAGTGGTAGAAAAAATCTGTTGAAGAGTGGAAAAAATTTGTTTGTATTATTGGTAGGGAGTTGGGAAGAGTTATAGGAGATTAGAGTAGTGCCATTGCTATTATGAGCTCATGCCTAAATTTATTGAGATGGTTCATCATTTAAAAATGGGAGGTAACATAACTTGACTATTGGTCGAGTTATTACACCTGAGGCGACGCGAACGTACGTTCCTATCGGAACGTGGGTAAATTTTCTCTATTCTTTCTAGCCGCCACTCATGAGTGGTTGTAAATCATCAATTACGACAACTAGATCTCCATTTTGTAAATTGCGAACAGGATTCCTCCATTTGTATCGTTTATGTAAGGATTTTAGATACTCAGCCTTCCACCGTACTGAGAACTGATGATGGATTACCTTTAACTTCTCCCACCTATTAATCAGAGACATCTTGAGATAGCTTTGTGCTGGAAAAGCTATTAAGTTTCTTTACCTTCTTCAACAATTTTTAACGGATTTCGATTAGGCCATTCCGATTGAGGTTTGTTTATCCACGGAGGTCCGTGCCACCAGATGGAGTTTTGAGCGAGATCTTGAGGCTTACAGCCGCGCGTTCCAACATCCGCGGGGTTGTCATGACTTGAAACATGGCGTCATGTTGCATTCGACATTAAACTATGAATTTTGGAAGTTCGATTCGCAACATAAGTTTCCCATGATGACGGTGGTTTGGATAACCATCCTAACACAATTGATGAATCGCTCCATAAAAAGATTTCTTTGGCATTAAAATTTAAAGATGAAAAAACGTAATTTACGAGGTTTGCTAGAAAAACAGCCCCACTAAGCTCTAGACGAGGGAGACAAATTGTTTGAATAGGAGCTAATTTACTTTTAGCTACCATTAGATTGGTAAATGTGTTGCAAGTTTGTGCTTGAGAACGAATATAAACCGTTGCGCAATATGCTGATTTTGAAGCATCCGAAAACCCATGGATTGTAATATTGTCTGAAGGCATGTATTTTAATCATCGAGGTATGGAAATTGTCTCTAACTGTGAGAGATCCTGAACCAAAGTATTCCATTTTTGAAGTGATTCTAAAGAAACTTCTTAGTCCCATTGCAGACCTTCTAGCCATAACTGTTGCATTAATATCTTTGCTCGGATGACTATGGGTGCGAGCCATCCAGCGGCATCAAAGAGTTTTGCTACTAATGAGAGAATTTGGCGCTTAGAGTTTTTTAGCTTGGCTGATTGAGGAACATATCTTTTAGCATATAAGCCTAACGAACACTCTTTTGAAGCAGTTTGTTTCTGACCACCAATACCCACAATTTCAAAGTGACTTTCCTGATACGGGAGTTGAAGACGATTTCGTAGCTTTTCACTTAAAAACGTTCGTTTAGAACCTGGGTCAATTAGCTTTCTGATTGTAAACAGTTAACCTCTATTTTCTATCTGCGCTAATGCAGTGCGTAGAAAAACATTATCACGACTTGTTGAGCAGTTCGCCTGAACTTGGTTTGACAGTCGAAGATGTTCTCCTTGACTTCTATCAGACTGCCTTGTATTTAGAACGGTTCTACTGGTTGTATTTAGATCTTGTTTTAAACCTTCATAATTTTTTAAGGTTTCGGGTTGAGAATTAGTAAATCTTGATTTAAAATGAAGTAATGCGTGATGTATATTTACTCTTGCAATTTGCTTTTAGGTGAGAAGAAGCTAAGCAATTATTGCAAATTTTGTTTCTGAAAACGTAATCTGATCTTCGTTGCACTGTAAACGCTTTAAATTTAGAGCATGTTCTTAACGAGTGGTTTTCGTTACACAGTTTACAAGAACCTTCGTTGAGATTCTCCTGAGAGACAAATGTTTGTACATTAGATTGGCGATTATTCGACAGCTTAAAACAATTGTTAGAGGTTTTAATATTTGTAAGGCGTTCCAATACTTCATACCTATCAATGAGATATTGGGACATTTGCGATCATTTTGGAAGCTCCCTAGGGGATTTTAACGACTGTTCCCACAGTGATATGGTTAAATTTGGCAGTTTCGTAGATACCAACCGGACTAGGATGGGGTCCCAGCTATGTACTTCAACGCCCAGTATTCCGAGTGTAGCGAGGGAATCATTAACAGACGATTGGATGTTTCTAATAGACTCACTATCTTCTCTAGTCGCTGGAGGAATATCAAAGAAAATCTTAATTTGATTATCAACCAGTACCCGTTTGTTTTCGTATCGGATCCTGAGTGCATTCCATACCAGCTCAAAATTGTCATGAGAGAGAGGGTATCGCTTTATAATAGCGCCTGCTTCACCCTTCGTTTTGTTGCGAAAGTGATATAATTTTGTGACGGGGGATAGCTTGGGGTGGTTAACGCACAAGGCCGTGAACATGTCATGAAATGATCGCCACTGCTTAAGCTACCTTTAAAAATTTCGGTATCACAGGGTGGGAGTTTTATGCCTGTTGGGAAAGTGAAAATCTAGAAGATGCATTGAAGCCTTGCATATGAGATGAATCGAGTCTAAATGTTTTTAATAAATCTAGCATCTGGGAATTACAGTGGTAATACGCTTCAGTACAAGCATCATAATTTTTCTTAGCTATGTCTTTCACTTCTATATCTATTAGCTCTCTTGACGCCATTATAACTTTCTGATAGGAGGTTTCATGTTTAAGCCATCTAGATTCCAGATCCTTTTGCTTTATTTCGAGCACTGACTCAGTTTGATCTTCAACATTGACTTCACTGAATCTTTGACAAAATTGAAGCAAATGATCACAGTCGAACGCAAAGTGGTCATTTAGAGTAGAAGTGGAAGTACTCGGCTGGGTCTTTTTCATTTTTAAGAGGACTTGGGAAATATTTATTTCAAATTACTTAATTAAACCCTTTTATACGGAAATATTGGGTTAGGGTATGGGCTGAGAGTGCAGCGTTAAATCTTGGTAACTAGTTTACTATAACAAGAGATTTGATGTATATTGTAAATAGCTCTATATTTGAGTATCTAGTTTAAATATTTTTTATAGATCGGGGGCTATTTGAGAAATAGCACTAGATTTGAGTATCTAGTTCAAAATATTATTTATATACTTGGGGCTATTTGAGAAATAGCACTAGATTTGAGAATCTAGTTTAAATATTATTTATATACTTGGGGCTATTTAGAAAAAGCACTATTTTTAAATATTATGTAATTTTAAATAATAAATTTAACCCTTCGTCAGGCACATATTTTGAGCCCTTACTTCTGGCACATGGTGTCTGGCCAGACCCCTATACATTTACATGCATTTGTATGGAAATAAGGGCTGTTTGCCGTTAAATTTTTTACTAAGATAGGAAAATATTTGTTATATTTTGTGTTTCTTTTTCTTTTTACTATGTTATTAGCTACCTGAGGAAGAAAAAATAGACCTGAAAAATTCTTTGGAATGAAAAGGGCAACAATTTTTTTGTTCTATATATATTTCTCTTTATTATGGGTAAATTGATAAATGTTTATGACAAAATAGAAAATTATTATGAAGAATACATTGATTTTTTTATTCAGAATTTTGCGGAAGGCAACAAAAAACATAAATAATCTACTTTTGAATGTTGCTGACAAACAGGATTGTTGCATTTGCAGCAAAAAAAGCGTGTCTTACGGCGTATTTTGTCACCTTGCTGCAGGCTAATTCTGCAATCTTTTTTGGCAGCTAGTGTGTCTGGACCACTGCGTGAAGCCACATTACGGTTTGCTATATTGAGAGGTCTCCCAAAGTACGCTTCAAATGCTATACGAGTTGTTGGTTGAGCCACAATGTGCGGATTATTGATGCGATTTTCAACGTTGACCAGTACTAATTGCTTTGCAAGTTTATATAAAAATATGCGTCTTCTTTCTTTTCTTGTATTTTCATCATTTAGCTTACATATAATGTAACTTGCTAATGCCATCACATCAATCATGTTGCAGAAAAAACGCGTATGTCCAGCGTCTGGTTGACCGTTTTGTTGTGTAATGAGTTAGCATTTGATCCATCGTATCGACTCCGGCTTTAGTTGAATTATAAAATAAAATTGCTTCCGGTTTCATGGCTACGCCTTCAACATATTTCGTGTAATGCACGGTTGAAATTAAATTGACTGCCTTATTTTTTTTGGGAACGTAGCTGCTAAGTGCAACAAGATTTTCATGAAAACCAAACACACTTGAAAGAATTGGTCGTCTGGTGCTCTTCATAACTTTCTTAGGAAGACATCTTTTGTTTGCTCGAATGGTGCCAACAAATGCCAGTCCCATAGCAGCCAGTCGTTTAGCGCCGTTCAATGAGGTGAAAAAATTATCAGAAATAATTGTTCTGCCGCTGTTTGCGTAACAATTTGCGAAATACAGTAGAACGTTTTCACCTTGATTTATCTCCCGATTGTCTCCTTCCTTTCCAGTGTATAGTTTTCCTTTCAATGGAAATTTAGTCTTAGCATCGCATGCCCACCAAACTTTTATCCCATACCTTGCAGGTTTTGATGGGATATATTGGGTGAACTTTGTGCGCCCACGATACGGAAACAACTGCTCATCGATGGTGATATTTTCATAAGGTTCATAATAATTTTGCAGATTTTCATTGAGAAAATTCCAAAGGTCCCGGATAGGAGCTGCTTTATCTGTTTGCTGTCGGAATGCCCGCGTACGACTATTATCGAAACGAATATATCTGGACAGAGTAATGAATCGTTTGTGCGACATAGCCGCACGGAATATTGGCAGCGAATCAGAACGCCACAATATACTGGAGTCTTGCATATTATTATGGCTGAGACCAGAAGCCAACGAAATCCCAATGAATGCATCTAGCTCAGAGCTTGTCAAATCAATCCATTTTCTTTGGGTAGACTCTGGATGTTCTTCATTCCATTTTCTAATTGATTCTCGCCCATGCCGATTTGTTTCACTAATGATGACGAACGTAATATTGGTTGAGAAAAATAGCTTGAATACCTCAACTGGATTGGTGAGCCATGTTTTTGTTCCAGATCGAAAACGCATGATATTATGCTGGCGCAAACGAGATGCAGGGGGTTCAGTTTCGTTCCATTTAGTACCGTCTTTACCATAAAAACAGCCTGAGTCGACTTCATTTGCTGCTTCAGCATCATTTCCACTTTCTTCTTCTTCATCTACGTCTTCATCACTATCATAAAGTTCGTTAGGTTAAATTTCCAAATCATTTTCTATGTCTGATGCATCATCTTCTGGCACATAATCAGCAGTGTCGTCACCATCGTTTTCAAAAACATTATAATTTTCATCAGCTTCTACCTGACTTTGAAAATCACGCACTAATGCCCCTGACGATTGGGGTTGCAAATACGCGCTACGCAAGCGTGTATTATAAATAAATTCCAGTTCATAAGCCACAATATACTAACAACGCAACAAATCTACCTGCGTAAAATTATTCACAAGTTCAAAATTACCGCACAAAAACTAGATTACTTCTTCACTGTTCAACGTTCAATGAATAACTAACTCACAACCAAAATCAGAAGAAAGAAGGAAGCATAAAAGAATAAAGTAAATACAAATTTCCAACTCGTGCCATGTGCTTTGCCTATGCGTTCATACAAAATGCATAGGTCTGGCCAGACACCATGTACCAAAAGTAAGGTGAAGATTTTTTATTTGGCTTTTTTGTCCTGTTCCAAGGACTTTTTTTCAATTATTAATTTATACATGGAAAGCCAACAATATTTTGGGAGATTACCTGAAATTACAGCCATGTACCTAAAATAGAAATATGCTAAATTGTGCCACTTCGAGGGTTAAGAGATTAAAAAGGGGAAAAATTATTAACTCTTATTCTTTTGGTATTATTTTTTCCTTATTCTCAATGGATGAATATCTTCTTCGAAGAGTAAATTTGTTACTTTTTACTTTTTAAATTTATATAAATTGTTTACTAAAATTTATTTTTTTCCGTTGAAATTTATTTTAATTATACGAGATTCAACAATTTCAGTTCTATTACGAAATTAAAATTCCATAAGTTATTAATCAATTTCGAGTTTTGTTATGAAATTATTTTAATAAATTTCATGCGCATGTAACTCATTAGTTTTACCTTCTTTAAATTTGTAGCGCACAGCCACAAAATTAAAAACAGAGAACTTGGTCTTCTTCTTTTTCTTCCTTATATGATAGAGCAGTTGCGATCCACAATACGATAAGTAAATATTGGAGGTACAATGGCACGTTTAAACTTGTATATCAATTGTTACAAAGAGAGCGCAAATAACTTTCCACCGATAATCACGATTAAAGAGAATATATGGTCAACGGATAAAAAGGAGAATAAAAACATTTTTTATAATTGGTTAAAAAAAAACATTTATTTATTATTGTTTAATTATTATATAATATAAATTTTTTAAATTGTACATAATTTTATTTAAATATAAAATTTTCCTTTCATAAATCTGTTCGTGTGTTTGCGGTGACCGTACATGTATTTCAACAAACCTCCTTAACACATAAATTCTCAATTTTATTTTAAATAAAATAAAACTCACACTCGCAATTATTAAGAGACGGCTTAAAAATAAGTAGTCCACTTGTTGATGCTTTTGTATAAAATGGTGCCGCTGTTATTTTTTTTATTATATTTGCAATATGTACACATAAAAAAATATGGGTTATGGTTAAAAAAAATTATTGGTTATGATCACTTTTGCCGGGAAAGAAAGTGTTTCTTTTTCTTTTTTTGTAAGTTTATTTACTAACCTCTGTCTTTATTATCCTTTATCTGTCCTGCTTTCTGGTAAGAAAATATTTTTGGTAACCAGTTTTCCTCTAGGTGAATAGGTGTTGCGGTTCCAAGGGATAGATTTCTGTGCTTTGTGCTTTTGTGTTTGCTTGTATTTTTTTCTTTTTTTTTTAGCAATGTAGAGTTTTTAATTTATTTTTTTTTATTTTTATACCCTCCACCATATATGGTGAGTGTATATATCACTTTGTCATTCCGTTTGTAATATGTCGAAATATTGGTTTAAGACCCCATAAAGTATATATATTCGTGATCCTTATACAATTTTAAGTCGATTTTGCGATGTCCGTCTGTCTGTTTGTTGAAATGGTGATCACGTCGCGAAGACGCAAGCGGGGTGCCTATTTTTACCCAGATTATTGAACATCCTCCCGAGCAGTTTGGTATTGAAAATGAACAATTATGAGTGAAAATGTGAAGATACCTCTAAATTTTCCATACAAATTTGTACAATTTTTCTGTATCTATTTTTTCTGTTAAGCTTTGTTGATTTTTCGTTTCATTCCATAAAATGTATTTTGTGTTTTTGTAAAACTCATACTTAACATTTTTGTTTTTGTTTTTCTACCAATTTAAGTTGTGCCAAAAAATTTTAAGTTCTAACCATTTGTCTAGAGGTGGCGCAAAAATTATTGATTCTCGCCATTAGTCAATAGATGACGGATCTGAAATATATTCCCTTCATTAGACATATTCTGCCGTACAGGTAGTCTCCATTAAACATATTGTGTTACCAACATTCAATAGAGTATTATTGATTTTCTATTTACCTCGTAATATAAATTAATATTTGCCAAAAACGATGCAAAGAAATGTGTTTTATGTTCATATTATACTTTAATTTTTCAAATCAATATTCAAAAATTTTTTTCCACCGGAAAAGTTGTTTCCGCTTACAAATAAATTTATTCAAATTCATAATTTTATTTCTGCATTTTTTTAATTGTTTGTAACATACAACAAATAAATAATATTATTCCTTACTACTTTTTGCGGTATTATTAGAGCAACGGTTCCCAAGTGGGGGGTTGCGACCCTCTGGTGGTCCGTAGCTGCATTCGAGAGAAGTTCCTAAAAAATAGTTTAAAAATAAGAAGGTAATAATAAATAATCTTCCAATGTCAATTACCCCAATTGCATTTGAAAAATCCAAACAAAAAATAATAAATATAGCGCGATTTTCAGAACTTTGGAAGGAAATAAGAAACTGATAAAAAGTTGGAGTATTCTAATTCTTAGGACTTTTCAGACTCCGGAAATTTTTTTGTTTAACACACATTATTTTTGATTTCTGATATAGAAAACGTTCTCAGATTCGAAAAAATCATCAGAGTTTGTTTAAGAATCAAGTTTTCCTATTATAAAAGTCACAGATACTTAGAAGCTTTTTTTATAGAAAACGCCTCAAGATCCTAGTTTTTAAGTTATTTTAGGGTAAGTTAATTGAAAGATAAATCTCTTAAATTCTGTAAATTTGACAATAATAAAAACGTTTTGAATCTTTCGTATAATTTACTACTATTTTTTTTCTGAAAATTTGGATGTAAATGTTTTTATTTAAATTAAAAAATTTGGGGTCCGTCAGCCAGTAAAAGGGATCCGTGAAGTAAAAGTTAGTGGGAACCGCTGTATTAGATCCTTAGAAGTACTTAATTAATTCATTCTTTTTTATGTATTTAATTTTTGTTTATTGTTTTTTTATTTTATTTTTGGTACTATGGTATTATGTAATTGATTGCATGCTTTTTTCTCAATTCCCTTTTTAAAGTTGCTTGCTAAGTTTTGTCCGAATATGTACTATAAAGCAACAAAAGAAGAATACGTAAGAGTGCGAAAGAGAAATAACAAAAACATGCGAAAAATGAAAACCGTGCTTGAATTTGATGCAATAATTACATGCAAAAAGTCACCATATAAATTGGCTCAGAGTTGTTTTTTCCTATTTATATAAATCTAATTACAATAATTGCGTAAGTGACACCTAGATGGACCTGCTGTTGAAAACTTTAATCTTTTATATTTATAATATAGCTATTAATTGACACTACTGCTTGACAAAAATGACAATTGAGAACATTCGTTCAAGTTTTTTGGTCATTTAATTGAAAGTGGGATGTATTTTTTAATATTTTTGTCTAAATAAAATAATTTAATTTAAATCAAATCATCTCATTAATATTGAAAACAAACAATTGCTCATTAATTCATATTAATTAGAAAATCGGTATGTTACAATCGATTTTATGTTATTTTCATATTTGGCATTCAATACATTTTCATAATAACGGTAGTTGGCTACCACACCTACTTTAAGATCTATATGAAAATTTTAAAATGGCCATTCCATTAAACCCAAGTGTATTTTTGTATAACTGGGTTTATTGTGCTATTTTACCGGTTCAATTTTGAAGAGCGTCATAGACAGCTACCGTTATAATAAAAAGGTATTGCGTGCCAACCATGGTTATTTTCCATTGATAAGCTTTGTTGGTTTTTCGTTTCATTCCATAAAATGTATTTTTGTTTTTGTAAAACTCTCAATTTTTTATTTTTTTGTTTTTGTTTTCCACCAATTGAAGTTGTGCCAATCAATGCCATTATTTTTTAAAGAAAAAATTATTAGTTGTAACTATTGTCAAGAGGTGGCGCATGAGAAACTGTTTTCTCTTTATTAGGCATATTGTCCTACATTAATTTTTTAAAGAAATAACATTCGTTGCAACTATTTGTCAATACGTGACTCATCAGAAAGTGCATTCTCTCCATTAGGCATATTCTGCTGCAGAGCTAGTCCCCATTAGACAGTAACAAAAATGAGTATTTGCCAAAAACTATGCTTTAAAATGTGTATTTGGTGCAGTCCAGTGGTTAAAAAACTAGTGAAGGTGCCTCTAAATTTTCCATACACTCAAAAAAAAGACATTAACTAAAATTTAATCAAAAATTTCATTCAAAATAGTTTATAAATTGTCCTCAATTTAAGTAAAATTTTATTAAAACTTAGAAAAATTTTCTTAAAAATAATAAAATTTCCTAAGTTTGGGGAAAAATGAATAGTTTATATACTCAGAAATAGTTCATATTTTTCCTAAGAAATATTTCTTGATTTTAGGAAAAAAAAACAAGTCAATTAAATACAAATTTATTAATTTTAAGAAAAAACATCTTAGTTTTAAGAAAATTGCATACTCAAATGTAATAAAATTAAGCTTAGTTCAAAAAAAAAAAATAGGACATAATTTACTCCCATTTAGTTCAAAAATGTGTCTAACTTAAATCGATAAAGTACTTGAACTTAATGTGTGTTCATTTTTTGTTCTCGAGTAGTTAAATTAACTAAATTTTAGAAAGCCAATTCAGTTTTTAAGTATACCACTTTCTAATTTTAAAGAATTGTTTTCTAAAAATTAGTTGAGACAATTAAAAACAAAAAGTAATAAATTTTTTCCTATGTAATAATAAAAATTTACTTGATTTTAGAAACTGATGAACTATTTCTAAGAAAAATTTTTATGCAACTTAGTTCAGATACATTTTAAAAATTTTAATAAAATATTCTTTTATTCAAGTAAAAGTTTTCTAATTTTTAATAAATAATAAAATTTGGTATAGGAATTTTTTGTTGGAAAACGTTTAATATTCTATTTCAAAAAAACAATCATTTAAAAACAAACCAGTTAGTTTTCCTAGTTTTCAAGAAAAAATATTATTAAATAAAAGAAATTAAAGTAACCATTTAAAAAAACTATCGTGCATGATTGTAATTTTTGGTTCGTGATCGTGCGTGAGCGTGAGTCAAAAATCTCTCACGTCTTAAATATTGAACTTAAAGTACCTTAAAATATATTTTAAAGTTTTGTTAGCAAAGGGTAAAAAATTTCAAATTTGCGCTTTTATGTAATAAATTTGTTTGTTGACTACAATACAAAATATCGCAGGCACATTTTATACATTAGGGCATAATGGCTTTCCTATAATTGACGTAGCGCTTATTAAACTTTATATTTATCGAACGATTTTTTCACTTAATAATAGAAAAGTTTATATTTGTATATGTCAAATAAAGTTTAAGCTAAAAATCCCACAAATAAGCATGACTTTTCCACTTTCCAATAATAACAAGAAATGTAAATGTGATATTTTGTATTTTTGCAATAATTTCCTTAAATTAGTTAATTTAAGAAGCCAAAGGACCCCCAGTGTTCCTTAGCCATAGAAGCCGTGTGTCACGTAGGGCGTCGCTTTTTGTAGTTCTCTCAAGCAGAACCGTTAATTAACTACGAAAAGGAGCTGACTTTGTCACAATTTATTACGTTTCGGGATATCCTGCAGTACATTCTTTTAATTTGTTTACCTTTTTGCTAATGAAATTTAATTTATATTTCAAATACATGAATTTAGTATAATTCAATTTAATTTTAAGACAAAATTGTATAGCAAAAAGCTTGTTAGGAGCAGTGTTCATACAAAGCGGAAGCCCCCCGAAAGTGGGAAAATACCTACTTAATGAGTGTAAAGTACTTCAAAATATATGGTAAAATATTCTTACGATTTTACCCTTTCTAAAATCGTTGATTTATTTACCTTTTAAATAAATCGAGTTCTTTCTATATTGCAAATAATAAACACTGTTTGAAATTATTTATAGCTCTATTTATTTATAACCGTCACTTAAAATTACAGAAATACACTTTAACAGCACACTTTATTTACACGATTTAGATAGACTAAACGTTAGCCACACTTTAGTTCTTCACACTCTGCGTTTTACTTATAAACTGAACTGCTGCGTCGCCGAGTACCAGTATTTATATGAGTAGTCAGGTATTCTAGTTATTTCTAGTTTATTACGACACTAGATTTTTCCAGCTGTTAAAATTAGTGTGAAGAAATTTCTAGGTGTAGAAATTTCGTGTAACACTGCCGCCCACTTAAGCCTAATCGTCCCGAACAGACATAGCTATTCCTTTTCCATAGTTGGCTAGTCGTTCCAGAAAAAAGTAGAACCAGCTGACCCTCATTAAATACTTCAGAATTTGCTGCCCTATCATACCTCGCCTTCATCTTATCGCTGACTATTTTAATTCGATTGCGTACAAACTCATGAAGCTCGTTAAGGTCTTCTTGTTCCTGGGAAGCATTGTCTTTATCTATAGCGGCGGGCTTAACTTCAAATTCCAAATCGCCAGGCAATTTAAGTTCCGTTCCGAAAATTATTTTTGCAGGTGTCCGGGAGGTGGAATCGTGAACAGCCGATCTGTATGCCAACAGAAATTTTAGGATGTGTTCGTCCCAGTCCTTCTGATTTGCACTGACCACTTTTCTTAAGTATTCCTCTAAAGTGCGATTAAATCTTTCGACCATACCATCAGATTGTGGATGCAGCGGGGTGGTTCTTTTCTTTTTTATTCCATACAACTCACACATTTCCTTGAAGATAGCCGATTCAAAATTCCTTCCCTGGTCAGAGTGTAATTCTAATGGAACACCGTAGCGGCACACCCAGTTGTTCACAAATGCGCTTATTATCGTTCTGGCTTCCTGGTTCGGTATAGCGTATACCTCAGGCCATTTACTGAAATAGTCGATCACCACAATAACGTAACGGTTTCCGGAATCACTGACAGGGAAATGGCCTGCTACATCCATTGCTATCCGCTCAAATGGGGCACCCGAGTTGTATTGTTGAAGTTGCCCACGACTTCTCCTTACTGGTCCTTTTGCCCGCAATTTGCTATCCAGTCGCTTACAGCTTGCTGGCAGCTGACCCAGTAGAATCGTTGTTTTAACTTCTCTAGGGTTTTCGTGAGACCGAGATGACCACCACTGGTACCGTCATGGAACTCTTTTAATACTTCGTCTATTTTGCTTGACGGCACCACAATTAGCTTTGTCTCAGTTTTGCCATCCGCACTTTCCCATATACGGTATAAGCAGTGATTAATTACCCGTAGACTGTTCCACTGGGCCCAATACGCCTTCATTAGCGGACTTTCAGCTGATATTTGTTCACGGGTAGGCCTGCTGTCCTGCTGACATAATTTTTGACAGTATGGGTCATTTTGTTGCGCCGCTGACCAGGCTTCACTTGACTCAATATGCGTTAGACTTATATCAACGATGCACTCTTTTCCTTCAGCGCTCGAACAATGTTTGCACTCTAAATTACAGGGGCGTCTTGAAAGGGCGTCCGCATTGCAATGTTTTATGCCTTTCCTGTGCTCGATGCTGAAATCATAGCTTTAAAGTCGTTCAATCGAACGAGCTAGCTGCCCTTCTGGTTGTTTAAATTGCAGCAGCCACCTTAGTGCAGAATGGTCGGTTCTTAGTTGAAAGTGCTGACCGTACAGATACTTGTGGTAGTGCCTTACACATTCTACCGCCGCCAAGAATTCCCGCCGTGTTACGCAGTAGTTCATTTCTGTGTAATACCCTGTATTGTATGTATTGAGTGAGAGATATGAAATAAAACGTGAGTTTGTAATCATCCACTTGAAGCGTAAAGACGTGTTTTATTTTACACATGGTGGCAGCGGTGTGCAAAATAAATTAAAACAAAAGAAAAAAAAAAAGAGTTATACGATTTGAAAACAATTGAAAGGAAAAATGCCAAACGAAAATTTGGCAAATGTATCTCCACAAACGGTGTGTGTGGAAAATAGTTATCAGGTTGCACCACCAGAAAAATTTGATTTTGGTATACCGTCAGAATGGCCAAAATGGTCACGCCGCTTTAATCGATACCGAATTGCAACAAGATTAAATAAACAACCACAAGATGAACAAGTAAACTCCCACATTTATCTTATGGGAGAACCGGCAGACGAGATATTTATGGCCCTACCTTTAAGTGATCTTGAAAGGGAAGATTACAATAAAGTGATTGTTGTACGCATTAATGTGATCTATGAGCGCGCAAGATTTAATACAAGGGTGCAGCAGGAGGGTGAGATGGTTGAAGATTTCATAACCTCACTCCATACGCTGGTAAGAAATTGTAATTATGGTAATCTTCGAGAAGAAATGATACGTGATCGGATTGTTGTTGGCATTAGAGACAAAAAGCTGTCAGATAAATTGCAATGTGAATCTGATTTGACATTGGCAAAGGCAGTAGACACGGTACGTACACAGGAAAGCGTACGTAGACAACAAAATGAATTGGCACAGAGTTGCCAAGTAAATGCAACTGTTAACCGAGTTAAAATAGTAGAAAGGAAAAATGAAAAATGTGAAAAATGTGGTGGTAACCACAATGATCGAATCGTTTGCCCAGCACAAGGAAAAAAATGCAACAAATGTTTTAAAATCGGCCATTTTGCAAGAGTATGTAAGAGTCGACAAAGAATACATAATATTGAAGCAGAAAGTGAGAGTGAAATGGAAACAGTATTTTTTGGCATGATTAACGACAATGGTAATAAAGATCGCTGGTATGAACAGGTAAAAATGAACAAAAAGTCTGTTGAAGTGCAAATTGATACTGGAGCTCCAGTAAATGTAGTACCAACGAATGTATTTTATGAAAACTGGCCACAAACCAAAATAATAAAAGCCGACAAAAGGTTAGCAGGGCCAGTGGGCGAAAAAATGGTAGTAAAGGGAATATGCACAATGGAAATCGAAAATAAGAATCACAAATGTAAAGCTAAAGTGTACGTGGTGGATGACATTACCAACCCTTTATTGTCCTTAAGCACTTCTGAAAATTTAAGATACGTTAACAGAATTAACAAAATTAATGAGGTGTCGACAGTAAATATTCAAAAAGAATTTCCAAGTCTTTATAACAGCTTGGGTTGTTTGAAATTTATATACGATATTAAACTGAAATTACAGTATTCGCCATACGCTATACACGCAGCACGTAGAGTACCCATACCATTAATGGAAAAGTTGAAGAACAAACTTGCAGAAATGGTGAAGATGGGGGTTATAAAACGAGTAAATAATCCAACAAAATGGTGTGCACCACTAGTGATTGTACCAAAGCCAAATGGGGACATACGTCCATGTGTGGATTTGTCAAAATTAAATGAATGTATTGAAAGGGAAATTCATCCAATGCCTATGGCGGACCATACGTTAGCTCAATTGGGTGAGGCCAAGTATTTTACCAAAATGGACACCAAAAATGGGTTTTGGCAAATTAAATTATCTGAAAGATCGCAGCAGCTAACAACATTTATGACACCTTTCGGTAGATATTGTTTTTTACGATTACCTTTTGGCATTTCTTCGGCGCCGGAGGTATTTCAAAAGCAGATTCAACAAATTATAGAAGATTTACCAGGCGTGGTATGCCAGACAGATGATATACTAGTATTTGGTAAAACAATGACAGAACATGATGAAAACTTGAGAAAAGTTTTGGAAAGATTGTCGAAAGCAGGTGTTACATTGAATAAGGAGAAATGTGAAGTTGGTATTACGTCGGTAAAATTTTTAGGCCATGTTATCGATCCTCAGGGAATTCATCCGGATAATTCTAAAGTGAAGGCGATACAAGAATACACAAAACCAGCTACTATCACAGAGGTACGTAGATTTTTGGGATTAGTACAATATTTAGGAAAATTTATTCCGAACTTATCAACGATTTGTCAGCCATTAAACGACCTTTTAAAGAAAAATATAGATTATCAATGGAATGAACCACAACAAAATTCATTTGATGAATTGAAAAAACTTTTATCGACACCACCCACGTTAAAAAAGTATAATCCTAAACACAAAACAACAGTGTCAACAGATGCATCGTCGTATGGACTGGGTGCGGTGATACGTCAATTAGATGAAGATGGTTTCTGGAAACCAGTAGCTTATGCTTCTCGAACTCTGTCAGAAAGTGAACAACGATATGCACAAATCGAAAAAGAGGCTTTGGCTATTACATGGGCTATAACACAAAAATTTAGGGATTTTTTAACCGGAATAAAATTTCATATTGAGACAGACCACAAGCCACTAATCTCAATTTTCACGGTAAAGCATCTTGATGATTTAACACCACGTTTACAAAAATTTCGAATGAAATTATTATGTTATGGGTATACTATTGAATATACACCGGGTAAAGATTTGATTGCGGCAGATGCTTTATCGCGAGCACCCAGAAATACTACTGAAAATGAAGATGATGAAGATTTAAGAACGTTTGTTAAAAACATTATTGACAAATTCCCAGCTAGTGATGAATACATAGAAAAGTTAAAAATGGAACAGCAAGACGATTCGGTTCTTAAGGAGGTAGCAATTTATTGTAATTCAGGATGGTCCGACAAATCAAAAATATCACCAGAAGCGAAATTGTTTTATAATGATCGTTACAAAATAGCTGTTAATAATGGGCTGCTAATGTATGGGGAAAGAATGATAATACCATCAAAAATGCGCAAAGAGGTTTTGGACCGTATTCATAATGGTCATTTAGGTATAAACAAGTGTAAAGCAAGGACGTGGGATTCAGTTTGGTGGCCCAGCTGTATGGAAAGTGTAGAACAGCTTGTAAAAGAATGCCGTATCTGCTTAGAAAATTTAGTTCCGAGAAGAGAGCCAATGATAATATCAGAATTTCCTGATCGTCCATGGCAGAAAATTGGTATCGACTTGTGTTATTTTAAAGGAAAACATTTTTTGGTGGTATTCGATTACTACTTTCGGTACCCAGAAGTAATGGAACTTGAAAGACAAACAGCTAATTGCGTAATTGAAAAACTTAAGTCGATTTTTGCGCGTCATGGTTTACCAGAAGAAGTACGTTCGGACAATGGTCCACAATTTTCTCAAATTATTACATCTGAATTTCATCGATTTGCCAATCAGTGGGGCTTTATGCATACGACATCGAGCCCATATTTCTCGCAAAGTAATGGGTTAGCTGAATCTGCCGTAAAAATAACGAAACAGCTTTTTAAAAAAAATGCAGATCCGTATATGGCACTTTTAGAATATAGAACAACTCCACTATCAACAGGATTTAGCCCTTCAGAACTGTTAATGGGAAGAAAGTTGCGTTCAAGACTGCCAATGACCAACATTCAATTATCTCCGAAAAGTCTTCAAGGAAGTGAAATATTAAACAAAGAAGAAGAAAGACAAAAACGTCAGGCCGATACTACCACCACGGAGTTCGTAACCGTGGAAATTTAGAAAACAACTCCGAGGTTTGGGTTCGTGATTTGCAACAATGGGGAAAATCGAATCAACAGCTAATGCACCCCGATCATATTGGGTCCAAACTGATAATGGGCGTTATAGACGCAATGCTTTCCATCTCAACGGGCCAAATACAAATAATGGCTCTTTTACAAACAAGAATGTTCGTAGAACATCGCTCAGAACAACATCTTTTGAAAAAGGGAATGAAGAAGGGCATGCATCAGTATCAACAGAATTACGCCAAGAACATCAAGTGATACTCCACAAACCAATGCTGTAGTTGAGAAACTAGTTAAGGATGCCATCCCAGAAGTTCCTGTCCAGGGACCAAAAACAACAAGACGAGGTCGTACGATTAGGACTCCTTCTAGTCTCGACCAATATGTTTTAGACTTTGATTGGAACGAATATTAAAATATTTAATATATATCTTTATAACTATTATTTACTTTTGATTTAAAACAAACGTAAAACGTTTATTACTTTGAATTGATATTACTTTACATTTAAACCATTTGTTTGAAGAAAATCTTTAATTACATTTTATTTAAAATTAACGTATATACGTATTTATAAAAGGGAGATGTGTAGTACCCTGTATTGTATGTATTGAGTGAGAGATATGAAATAAAACGTGAGTTTGTAATCATCCACTTGAAGCGTAAAGACGTGTTTTATTTTACACACTTTCGGGTTTCGAAAGTACTCGACTGTAATAGCCTATGACTTTTTCGGTGCCATTTATCACCTGCGGAAGCACACCTCCTATTCCGTGTCCGCTTGCATCGCTATCCAGCACAAATTTTTCCCCGGCCACAGGATATCCAAGAAGCGGTGCCGTGCATAATAACTCCTTGAGCCTTAGGAATGCTTGTTCTTGGGCTTCACCCCAATGAAATGGTCGCGCCTTCTTAGTCAACTCATGTAGACTCGCAGCCACACTGGCAAAATTTGGTACAAATCGTCGGTAGTATGTGCAGAGACCTAGAAAGCTGCGCAACTCGTGCAGATTTTTCGGGCGAGGCCAATCTTTTACAGCCCAAATCTTATCTTCATCGGTTGATATACCCTCTGCAGTTACGCGGTGCTCTAAATACTTGACTTCCTTCTGGAACAGTGTACATTTCTATTGGCTAAGCTTGAGTCCAGCCGCAGATATTCGCCTTAAAACTTCTGCTAAGTTCTTTAGGTGTTCTTCGAAAGTTTTTCCCATGACAATTATGTCATCAAGGTACACTAGGCAAGTTTTCCAGTGGAGTCCTTTCAGCACATTTCCATTAACCGCTCGAATGTTGCTGGAGCATTGCAGAGTCCAAAGGGCATCACATTAAACTGCCATAATCCATCACCTGTGCTAAAGGTAGTTTTCTGCTTGTCTTGCTCACAAATTTCTACTTGCCAATAACCACTTTTCAAGTCCAATGTGGAGAACCATTTGGTTCCTGCTAGCGTGTCTAGAGTGTCGTCAATTCTCGGTAGTGGATAGCTGTTCTTCTTGGTGATGTCGTTTAGTTTTCTGTAATCAACACAGAATCGGGTGCTGCCATCCTTTTTTTTAACTAAAACTATAGGCGAGCTCCATGGGCTAGAAGATGGTTCGATTACTCCATTTCGTTTTGCTAGAGGAATACTTCTTGGCGCCTGCTTTATTGGCCTCGCTTCACCAGTATTTATTCGGTGTTTCAAAATCGCCGTTCTTCCTTGACTTTGGGTTTTCATGGCGAAGACAGAGCTGTATTTCCTGATTAGCTGTTTGGCTTTATTTCTATCAGGCGGCGCCAGTTCTTTTACCCATTTTTCCACATATTCTGCCAGCATCTCTCGGTCTTCAACGGATGCACTGGAAGGTTCCAAGTTCTTTTTGCAACTGATTATTGCTTCTGGCGCAGTACATTTGGCTATTTCAGAGTTCTCTCGGACAGCTTTTTCACAATTTGATAAATTCAGTACTCTTACAGGAACTTTTTTGTCTTTGCTGGTTTTTACGAGGGCTTTCGCTGTTATAAGGTCATTTTTTATTTCTGATGGTTCTACCACCCACAAGCTGCCGTCCTCACAATCTCCCTCCATACGCACCCATACTAAAGTTTCAGCCCGTGCTGGTAGTTTTTGGTGGCTGACGGCAACTAGCTTTCTTACCTGATCCGCTTGCTCATATCCAACATCAAGAGGTATTTCAACATTGCGCCAAATCATAACTTTTTGCCCCATATGCAGATTAATGCCGTGCCCAATCATGAAATCTGCAACAATTATTACTTCGTCCACAATATCGGCAACAATAAATACGTGATTTACGCTTATGTTCGCAATCGTTAGTGTTACATTTATTTTACCATAGACATAGGCAAACTCCCCAGTAGCTGTGCGCAGACTTACCCCGTATAGTGGTTCAACTGCCCTTTTCACTAAATCGGGCCTGATGATTGACTGTGATGCTCCTGTGTCTATCGTAAAAATGTGCTTTCGCCCGTTGATGTACCCATAAGCAGTAAGATTGCTTTTCTCCTGCTGTATTACTGATATGGAGATTGTGGGGCCATCGGTTGTGGAAGCTAGCTCATGCCGTAGTGCTAGCTCTTTTCCTTTTTGTGTTCGCCACCATACTTTCGCTGCAGTGCCACCATTATGTCGTCATAATTATTTCTGCAGGTGATTGGCACACTTTCTAGAATTTCTGCAGCGTTTCCTTTTAAGGCCAGAATCAACTCTATAGCTTTTTCATTGATGTTCCACATATTTCTGGTGGCAACTGTCTCGAACTGGAACTTAAAAACATTAAACGGTATGCTGCCATCAAAAGTAGGGGCCTTTGCTCTACCAGAACTTTCCTGAATAATTCGTACTGGACCCTCTTGACATTGGAGATTATTTACTTTATTTTCTAGATCTTGTAGTTTTCTCTCAACATGTTTGGCTTGTATTTCCACGCCAGTCTCTAAGTCGGACAACTTTTTGTCAAATCTGTCCATTTTCTCAGTTGTGGCTCTAGGAGTTTCTTGAAACTTTTCTTCCATCTTCGTTAGCAATTTCTCGTTCGTCTCCATCTTAGTTAATAGTTTCTCGTTGTCTGCTCTAGAAGTTGCTTGAAGTTTAACTAGCAAGTTCTCGTTGTCCACTCTAGAAGTTTCCATCTTTTCCATTATAGCAGCCAACATTGCGCTTAACTCCAAGTTACCTTCTGTTGTACGCGTACTAACCTCCATTACTTCTTTTTCTTCAAATTCGTAAGTCGCAATGTCAATCTTACGCCGCTCGAATTCTTCTATCAGCCGCTTTTGTAATTCTGTCTTATTACCTGCTGTCGGTAGCTCCAACTTTCTCAATTCCTTTTTGAGCTGTTCCACCTTAAGGTCCTCCAATGTCATGACTGCTTATTATTTTGCAATCCCACTTCTGACACCAATTGTTACGATTTTACCCTTTATAAAATCGTTGATTTATTTACCTTTTAAATAAATCGAGTTCTTTCTATATTGCAAATAATAAACACTGTTTGAAATTATTTATAGCTCTATTTATTTATAACCGTCACTTAAAATTACAGAAATACACTTTAACAGCACACGTTATTTACACGATTTAGATAGACTAAACGTTAGCCACACTTTAGTTCTTATAAACTGAACTGCTGCGTCGCCGAGTACCAGTATTTATATGAGTAGTCAGGTATTCTAGTTATTTCCAGTTTATTACGACACTAGATTTTTCCAGCTGTTAAAATTAGTGTGAAGAAATTTCTAGGTGTAGAAATTTCGTGTAACAATATGTTAACTTTACCATAGAAGCAGGATAAGGATAATTTTCACTTAAAAGAAGTGCTATTTAACTTGAAGTTAGAAAATATTTTATTATTTCTAGGAAGTTGAGTCCTAGTTTTTAGTAAAAAAATTATCTAATGAACTAAAGTAAAATAAAATTTTTCTTAAACCAAGGAAACATTTCCTATTAACAGTACAATTTTAGATGATGTAGGAACTAATTTGGAGGAAATTTTACTGTTTTCTAATAGAAATTTAGTTCTCAGTAGTAAAATTTTTCTATAATTTAGAAATTTTGACCAAATTTTAAGTAAAATTTGTTTCTTAATTTCAAGGAAAATTTAATTAAATATTGGTAAAAATTGTCTTTGGCGCCGTTTTCATTTCAATTTTTCCTCTAAATAAGTTAATTTTTCTAAATTCTAGTTAATTTTTTTTGAGTGTACAAATTTAATACAATTTCATAGTAGCAACTGGTACATAATATATTTTCTTATATTTTTTTCACCAGTCGCTTAGAAGTGAATATTTTGTACTCACCTCAAAAAATTTTTTTCACCTCTAAATTTTTTTACCACCAAAAAAGTTCTTTTGACATCTAAAAAAGTTCTACACCTCAAAAAATTTTTTCACCTACATTATTTTACTTCAAAAGTTTTTTTTATATTATTTGTATCAAAAACAGTAGAGAACATCTTTTTAGGATATTTAGCCTTTTTTACTTATTTTTTTTTTTGTTTTTGTAACACAAGTTTCAAAAGATATATTTTTTAATGCAAGGAAATTAATATTTTACGTATTTAATACGATTTTTAGCAGATTTTTTCTATATATATTTTCCTTTTTAAGCAATGTGTTCCTTTTCTTTTTTTTTAAAAATTTTCTTTAAATTTTATAAAAAAAAGCTATATGTGTTTTTTTTTTGTTTGCAAAATTCATCAATCTTTTTTTCCCGATATTTAGTTATTTTTAACCAGATTTTTTTTTAATTTAAGGATTTATAATAGTTAATAGATTTTATAATTTAAATTGTTTTTTTATTTTCAACCCTTTTTTCACTTTTGCCTTTTTTTCGGTGTTTTTTTATTTTTATTTTAAATGATTTTCTATACACTCAAAAAAAATGAATTAGAATTTAGAAAAATTAACTTATTTAGAGGAAAAATTAAAATGAAAACCGCGCTAAAGACACTTTTTACCAATATTTAATAAAATTTTATTTGAAATTAAGAAACAAAATTTACTTAAAATTTGGTAAAAATTTCTAAATTATAGAAAAATTTTACTACTGAGAACTAAATTTTTATTAGAAAACAGTAAAATTTCCTCCTAATTAGGAAATGTTTCCTTGGTTTAAAGAACTGTTGTATTTTATTTAAGTTCATTAGATAATTTTTTTACTAAAAACTAGGACTTAACTCCCTAAAAATAAGAAAATATTTTCTTAAAACAAGTTAAATAGCACTTCTTTTAAGTAAAATACCATATATTTTGAAGTACTTTACACTCATTGAGTAGGTATTTTCCCACTTTCGGAGGACTTCCGCTTTGTGAGGACACTGCTCTTAACAAGCTTTTTGCTATACAATTTTGTCTTAAAACTAAATTGAATTATACTAATTATAATAAATAATGAAAAAGATAAATATATTAATATTAAAATAAGCAATACTAAGGATCAGAAACAAATGTGGAAGGAAATAAAAAACCTAGTACTTAAAAACAACAAAAATGTGATTCAATCTGTGATATTTAACCAAATAGAATGTAAAGAAAACTTCCAAATAGCTAGTCATTTTAATAATTATTTTGTAAATAGTATTAAGGAAATTAGAGATAAAATAGAATATGTGCAATACGTCAACCAATTATCTGTGATAAACCATAAATTTAAGTTCCGTGCAATAACCTTACAAGAACTAAAAAAAATATGTAAAAATCTAAGAAACAAACCTGACTATAATAAAGTATCAACGAAAATTATCCTGGATAACTGGAATCTAATAGGCAACAAAATGCTAAATTTAATAAATACATCGCTTGATTCTGGAATTTTCCCAGACAACTGGAAGGAATCAATGGTAACTCCAATAGAAAAAATTGCTAAAACCAAAAAATGTGAAGAGTTTCGCCCAATAAATACATTGAAGACATGTGAGAAAATTATAGAAAAAGTGGTTAAAGAACAACTGGAAAATTATATGGAAAAGAACAACCTATTTTCTAAATATCAATCGGGTTTTCGTAAGAAATTTTCGTGCGAAACAGCAGTTAATTACGTTATAAATCGGTGGAAAAAACTAGAGAAAAATAAAAGAATTATGGCAATTTTCTTGGATTTTAAAAGAGCTTTCGAAACAATAGATAGAAATATATTGATACAAAAATTACACATGTACGGTATTAAAGATAATGAATTAAAATGGTTTAAATCATATCTCACGCATAGAAGGCAAATAACAAAAGTGAATGGTGTTAAATCTAACCCAATAAGTAATGATTTTGGAGTTCCACAGGGTTCGATCCTAGGGGCATTATTATTTATTATTTACATAAATGATATGCCAAATATAATAAAAAGATGTGAAATTGTATTATATGCAGATGATACTTTAATTTTTACGGAAACGGATACAGATGAACAATGTCAGTTAAATTTAAGTGAAGACATGGCAACGATAAATAATTGGTTAAAAATGAATAAACTAAAACTTAATGAAAATAAAACGAAATTGATGGAAATTAACATGAATAGTGAATCAATATTTAAAATAAATAATGAAATAATAGAAAAAGTTGATAGTATAAAGTATTTGGGATTTATAATATATAAAGAATTAAAACTAAAAAAACATATTGAATTTATATGCAAAAAAATTGGTAAAAAGATAGGATTTTTTAAAAGAATAAGAAGCAAAGTTTCAATAATAACAGCAATAAACATTTTTAACACAATGGTAAAACCACATTTTGAGTTTGGATCAACAATTTTATATACGTGCTGCAATAAAACACAAATAGATAGACTCCAAAAACTGCAAAATAAAGCAATGCGCTCAATTTTGAAATACAACAGATATACACCGATACAAGACATGCTAGATGCATTGAAATGGCTAAACATTCAACAACGATTGGAATTTAATACAATAAATTTTATACAAAAACTGAAAAGGGGAAATGCACCAGAATATCTAACAGAACAATTAACTTATGTTGGAGACATTCAACCATACGGCCTTAGAAATATGGATAACTTTAGACTGATGAGGGCAACAACGAATACAATGCAAAAATCATTATTTTTTAAAGGACTCCAGTTATACAATATGTTACCAAATTTTGTAAAAAATGAAAGAAATGTTAATGTTTTTAAAAGAAATGTAATAAACTTTGTAAGAAATAATACGCAACAGGGCATTTAGAATATATATTTTATAAAACATTTTTGTAAGATACATTGAAAGTATTTTAAATACTACTAAATAAATAAAAAAAAAAAAAAAAAAAAAAAATGTATTTAAAATATAAATTAAATTTCATGAGCAAAAAGGTAAACAAATTAACAAAATGTACTGCAGGATATCCTGAAACGTAATAAATTGTGACAAAGTCAGATCCTTTTCGTAGTTAATTAACGGTTCTGCTTGAGAACTACAAAAAGGGACGCCCTACGTGACACACGGCATCTATGGCTAAGGAACACTGGGGGTCCTTTGTCTTCTTAAATTAACTAATTAAGGGAAACTGTTGCAAAAATACAAAATATCACATTTACATTTCTTGTTATTATTGGAAAATGGAAAAGTCAGGTTTATTTTATGGGATTTTTAGCTTATACTTTATTTTAAATATACAAATTTAAACTTTTTTTTTATTATTAAGTGAAAAAAAATCGTTTGATAAATATAAAGTTTAATAAGCGCTACGTCAATTATAGGAAAGCCATTATGCCGTAATGTATAAAATGTGCCGATAGTTTTTTTAAATGTTTACTTTAATTTAATTTATTTAATAATTTTTAATTAATTTTAATTTTTTCTTGAAAATTAGGAACACTAACTGGTTTGTTTTTAATTGATTGTTCTTTTTGGAACAGAATATTAAAAATAATAATATATATATATATATATATATATATATATATTCATTGTGCATACTTTGAAGACATCTGTATATACAGCCAAAAAAGTCCCTATAATATCCGCTGTATCGAGTTAAATGGCTTCAGTGTAAACAGTAGAATAACGAAAAGTTTAAGGACAGTCCCCAAAGTAACAAAATGTCTTCATAGTAACTTGTGGAACGAAAAACCGTCCCCGCAACATGCGCTGTGCACATATATATATATATATATATATATATATATATATATATATATATATATATATATATATATATATATATATATATATATATATATGTGCACAGCACATGCTGCGGGGACGGGTTTTCGTTCCACAAGTTACTATGAAGACATTTTGTTACTTTGGGGACTGTCCTTAAACTTTTCATTATTCTACTGTTTACACTGAAGACATTTTACTGGATTCAGCGCATATTATAGGGACTTTTTTGGCTGTATATACAGATGTCTTCAAAGTATGGGCAATGCATATATATATATATATATATATATATATATATATATATATATACTGTCCTTAAACTTTTCGTTATTCTAGTGTTTACTCTGAAGACATTTTACTGGACACAGCGCATGTTATAGGGACTTTTTAGGCTGTATATACAGATGTCTTCAAAGTATGGGCAATGCATATATATATATATATATATATATATATATATATATATATATATATATATATATATATATATATATATATATATGCATTGCCCATACTTTAAAGACATCTGTATATACAGCCAAAAAAGTCCCTATAAAATGCGCTGTGTCCAGCAAAATGTCTTCAATGTAAACAGTAGAAAAACGAAAAGTTTAAGGACAGTCCCCAAAGTAACAAAATGTCTTCATAGTAACTTGTGGAACGAAAACCCGTCCCCGCAACATGCGCTATGCACATATATATATATATATATATATATATATATATTAGGGCGGGCCAATTTGTATGGAGCCGCCCCCTAGGATGATTCTATGTACAATTCTAAGCAACTTTGGTGAAGGAACCATAGGCCTATCTCGATTTTCGAGTCTCCCACTTTTCAAAAAATGATTTTTTCAAGTCAATTAAAACCAGTTTTTTTTCGTTTTTCGTTTCAAATCAAAATTTGAGATTTGAATATAAATAAAATTCTCACCATTTTTACCACTGTGTATTAACCAATTTGTAGGTGGAAGAAATATATTCGAACCAAATGTTTTAAAATATACTAAATTCAGATATTTTTTAATTCTTTTAGTAAAAGTATACAATGGATCCAAATGCATTGCCGTCTACATCACAAACCGCAACAACATCAACGAGTACCAAAAGTCATTTGAAGCATTTGCCTTCGCACGATGTTGGTATTTTTGGTGCATCTTGTGATTTGAGTGGACTCAATCTGCTGACGAAAAGGATATTTTAAGATGTTTTTTTTTCTTGGCCGAACGTTCTAAACTCCAAAACAAAATTTTTTTCATATAAAACATTCGTACCGCACGTAACAAACAAATTGATTGAAATTTGGAGTCAACTTAATGTTGAAATTCTAACAAAAAAAAGTGTTGTTGGAAAATTGGGTACATTGATTGACAAGTATCAAATCGAAACTAATACTTCCAAAAATCGCCACATTCAGAACGTTCGTGCAACCTACAAAAGAATTATTTAACATCGGCAAATGTCAATGTGACTTGAAGGCAGCATTATGCTCATCTCGACTGATTCCAGACCATTTGAAAGAGCTTATGCGAGATCAAAATAATGTCAGAAGATTGACGATACCGGAATTCGTGCCAGAAGTTGAAGAGCCAGCACCAACGTCAACAATAATACCAACAAGCGTTGAAGAGAGCCATTTAGCATATGAACCAAGTACTGATACAGATGAGCCAAGTTCAAATCCACAAGATGTTCCGCCAATGATACGAGGACCGTATGTGATGATGTATGTATGTGATGATGTGAGATCGATTTGGTGTGTCTGATAGAATAGCAGCAGCGCTCGCAACATCTCTTATGCAAGACATTGACGTAAAAGATGCACATGGCAATCCTATCATCATGGATAAATATAAAGTGCGTCGAGAAAAAGCCAAATGTAGAGAAGAATTACTTCGTAAGCAGTATGATGCATCGAATTTGATAGCATTTTCATTCGACGGCCGAAAAAATTATGCTTTAACAATGAAAAAAATCGATGAAAAGTTGCATCCAAGGATGGTGAAAGAACCACATCTAGTTGTTTTGATGGAACCAAATTCTCAATTGATAGGCTACACAAAAGTCGAAAATAAAGATGCTGAACACAAATTGATGACATTGAATGCATTCTTCGTCTATGCATTAATCGGCATGTGCTGTGATGGTGAGCCAACAAGTACTGGCGTAAGAAAAGGGATTTTGCGTCGATTTGAATTGCATTTAAATAGACCGCTGCATTGGTTTGTGTGCCTTCTGCACTTCAACGAGCTGCCATTTCGTCATTTGTTTAACACTTTGGACAGATCATCGACCACTGGACCACGAACAACAACCGGAACGTTGGGCAAACAAATTGAAACGTGTGGAAATCTTCCGGTATGTATCATTTGTGATTTTTCTTATCGATTTTTTCCATTATTAAATGGTAAAATTGCATTTAATTCATCACATTTCTTTTTTTTTTTCAGCTTGTAGATGAATTCGTGATAATCGTGCTAGAAAACATGCCACCTGATTTAGATCCATTTGAATTATCCACCGATTCAAAGTACCTATACAAAATGGCCAATGCAATTTCGAATGGTGTTGTTCCTGCGGATTTGTCTCACATTAAACCAGGACCAATAGCTCATTCTCGTTGGCTCACCAAGGCGAATAGATTGTTGCGGTTGTTTGTGTCAACTTAAAATCCATCAAGGAATTTGAAAACTCTGGCAACATACATAATGAAAGTTCAATTCATATTCAATTCATATTACGGACATTCCGAAAATATTTTGTTAGCGATGTTATTTGATGATAAAAAAGATACACGAAACATCGCAATCAAGAAAATTTTACACTACCGAAGAAATCTGTACGACCCGGTACATCTTAGAGTTTATCAAAAACCTTTAATAAACTTCAATTGTACAGATTATACGAATATGATTGATTTAAATAAAGATGATGTCTTATTCGAACCACTGTTTACGCATACCATTCCGTATGATCATTTTAAACAATATTTAGAATACGATGATCCACCATTGCCTGATCCAAGAATTCCGGTACACATACAAGCAACGGAAAGACATGTTCAATTGCTGGCTAGAGTTTCTAAACGTGTTTTAGAAAAAAGTCGACACAATGTTATGGCAGTTACATCAGAAACCCGTGCAAAATACCCCAGACTTGAAAGCAAGAAAGACTTTCAAAAATAATTTATTTCGCTTTTCCTCCACTAAATTCTTTTTTTTTACACGTGTTCTTATTTTTTAGGTTGAATTTCTGTTGAAAAAAATAAAATAAAGATCAATTTTACCGAAAAATTTTTCTCGGAAAATAGACGAAAAATAGTTAAAGTATGCATGAAACGCCCTCTGGTGGTGGTCATAGGTATATATATATATATATAAATATATATATATATATGCACGGCGCATGTTGCGGGGACGGTTTTTCGTTCCACAAGTTACTATGAAGACATTTTGTTACTTTGGGGACTGTCCTTAAACTTTTCGTTATTCTACTGTTTCAGTTTATACAGTAGATAAATGAGAAGTTTGAGGACGGTCCTCAAAGTAACAAAATGTCTTTATAGTAACTTGTGGAACGAAAAACCGTCCCCGCAACATGAGCTGTGCACATATATATATATATATATATATATATATATATATATATATGTGCACAGCACATGATGCGAGGACAGGTTTTCGTTCCACAAGTTACTATGAAGACATTTTGTTACTTTGGGGACTGTCCTTAAACTTTTCGTTATTCTAGTGTTTACTCTGAAGACATTTTACTGGACACAGCGCATTTTATAGGGACATTTTTGGCTGTATATACAGATGTCTTCATACTTTGAAGACATCTGTATATACAGCCAAAAAAGTTCCTAAAAAATGCGCTGTGTCCAGTTAAATGTCTTCAGAGTAAACACTAGAATAACGATATATATATATATATATATATATATATATATATATATATATATATATGTGCACAGCACATGTTGCGGGGACGGGTTTTCGTTCCACAAGTTACTATGAAGACATTTTGGTACTTTGGGGACCGTCCCCAAACTTTTAATTATTCTACTGTTTACACTGAAGACATTTTACTGGATACAGCTCATATTACGGGGTCTTTTTTGGCTGTATATAGAGATGTCTTCAAAGAATGCGAAATGAATATATATATATATATATATATATATATATATATATATATATATGTGCACAGCACATCTTGCGGGGACGGGTTTTCGTTCCACAAGTTACTATGAAGACATTTTGTTACTTTGGGGACTGTCCACAAAGTTTTCATTATTCTACTGTTTACACTGAAGACATTTAACTGCATACAGAGCATATTATAGGGACTTTTTTAGCTGTATATGCAGATGTCCTCAAAGTATGCGCGATGAATATATATATATATATATATATGTGCACAGCGCATGTTGCGGGGACGGTTTTTCGTTTCACAGGTTACTATGAATATATATATATATATATATATATATTTGTGCACAGCACATGTTCCGGGGACGGGTTTTCGTTCCTCAAGTTACTATAAAGACATTTTGTTACTTTGGGGACTGTCCTTAAAGTTTTCGTTATTCTACTGTTTACACTGAAGACATTTTACTGGACACAGCGCATTTTATAGGGACTTTTTTGGCTGTATATACAGATGTCTTCAAAGTATGAGAAATGCATATATATATATATATATATATATATATATATATATATATATATATATATATATATATATATATATATATATATATATATATATGTGCACAGCACATATTGCGGGGACGGGTTTTCGTTCCACAAGTTACTATGAAGACATTTTGTTACTTTGGGGACTGTCCTTAAACTTTTCATTATTCTAGTGTTTACTCTGAAGACATTTTACTGGACACAGCGCATTTTATAGGGACTTTTTTGGCTGTATATACAGATGTCTTCAAAGTATGGGCAATGCATATATATATATATATATATATATATATATATATATATATATATATATATATATATATATATATATTCATTATGCATACTTTGAAGACATCTGTATATACAGCCAAAAAAGTCCCTATAATATGCGCTGCATCCAGTAAAATGTCTTCAGTGTATATAGTAGATTAATGTAAAGTTTGAGGTCAGTCTCCAAAGAATCAAAATGTCTTCACAGTAACCTGTGAAACGAAAAACCGTCCCCGCAACATGCGCTGTGCACATATATATATATATATATATATATATATATTCATTGCGCATACTTTAAAGACATCTGTATATACAGCCAAAAAAGTCCCTATAATATGCGCTGTATCCAGTAAAATGTCTTCAGTGTAAACAATAGAATATATATATATACAGATGTCTTCAAAGTATGTGAAATGCATATATATATATATATATATATATATATATGCGCTGTATATATATATATATATATATATATATATATATATATATATATATATATATATATATATATATTTTCAAAATATATATTTTTCCATATATACATAGAATAATTTAATAAAATTCGTCATAAAATCGGATAGAATTATAGTAGATTTCTCGATCTGGGCTTGTTTGAAATGTATTTTTATCCTCTTTTTAACACTGAACAATGACGTTACAAAATAATGACGTTTCCCAACACTAAACGTAGCCAAGCTTGCTTTTCCTTCTTCCTTAATCGTTCATCGTGCAATGCGCACGCAGTTTGCCAAAATACTTAAATAAAAACTCGGTTAAATTTAGTGTGACACAATCAAAGAGTGCAGTGATAATTGTTCAGACTTGTGGTAATTGAGTGACCCTAATATTTACCTTCATTGTGTGAGCCACCTTAATGTTAAGTGGTTCAGATTACACGTGGGAATTAAAATTGTCCCATGAATATTAAATTCCATTAATCGCATGCCTCTTAAACATTGGTTAAAAGGTGGTCAATTTTATACAAATTTAAAAGCAATTATGGTAACTCAATTACCACAAGTCTGAACATTCTCCCCCGCGTTGAACGGACGTTCAAAACCAAAAAAAAATAAAATTTTATTGTCAACTTAGGTTGATAAATGATAAAATTTTCAAATGCAGTGAATGTTGGTTTTTGATGAACAGTTGAATTCTCGTCTCCAGCTGCTAGACATCAATACTAAATTGGGAATGCTGGCGTGGCATTGGTAGAGGTGTCATCTCGTGTTCTTCGATGTGCGGTTGTTGTGTATTTCGATTCCATTTGCATTTTGACAGCAGAATGATGATTGCAATGCTGATTAGGAAAAGTGCTAGATAGCCAATTGTGTAGCTGTGCGTCTGGTGAGACTTCAATTTATTGGGTAATTTAGCGATATCATGTTGTTCTAGGGACCTTTGTAGAGTTGTTAGGTCCTTAATGTTTTTGGCATATGCACCTTCCAAGGTTGTTGAGTTGACTTCTTTGTAGTTTATGGAACTAGTAGTGTTCTTTGGTAATATTAAGTCTGAGATTTTGCCAAGACTTGTGTATGAGGACCTCAATGTGCTCGATATGGTTTTTCTTCCGTTCATATTGACAAATTCGTGTTTTAGCATGCATTCTGGATCAAGAGTCAGTAAACCAGAGCCTTTTAATGATATAGGAATGATTTCCCTGTTGCAGACAGCTGTGGCTCTTGCGGATGGTGATGAAGCATATATCCATTGATTTCCTGAGTGGTATCCATCGGATATTAGTTTTCTCTAGGATACGAGTTGGTGTCGTTTTGTTGTTGAATAAATTAATTTTGCATGTACAGACCTCCGAACCATAATTGTAACGGATTTCGACATTGGAGCAAAGAAACACGCCTTGTTCCATAGTGTCGCAGGCGCTTAACTCGGAATTTGTAAAATGAACGTATTGCTCATGGGATGCAGATATGCCCAAAAACGTAGCACATGGTTTAATGGAGACCATTGTATTACTCATTATGTTGGGTTTAGGAATCAAGTGAAGCATCTGGAGTTTTTCACGTTCAATCAATGGTAGAGTAATTTTAAAAACAGCGTGTTGGTGAGTTAGCCTGCTTTTTACTTTTATGAGTTTGAATAATTGTAGCATTTTAGTTTTTTCTGTCACTGGAAGACTCATTGATGGTGGTGAATGGAGTGAGATCTGATCAACTTCATTTTGTAACTGTTCTGGAGTCAGTAACCATGGACTGATTTGTCCATGATGTGTATCCATGAGAGTGAGTTGTATGCCTTTTATGTTGCCTGCAACTAATGTTAACTCAAGAACAGCTGAATTAAATAGTTGATTAAGTTGCACTTGAAACAGCACATTTTCGATGTCATGTATATCATTTGAGAAGATTTTAATTTCCTGCTCCAATTGTTCAAATCTTGCCTTAGCTGTTATTTGATTCTGCCGGATGATGTTAATTGTGGAATCGACGATTGTTGTCTGATTCTTCAATAATTTTAGCAAATTCGATTCATTTTCATTGACTTGGTTTATTGTTTCTGTCATCTGTTCGGCGTATTCTGAATCCAGTACGCCAAATAATGAATGGGCGATATTACCAACAATATCCAGTGCTCCTCTTTTAACTCGTAGTAGTCGGTTATCTAGTTCTAGTTCTCTCTCCATGTGCCGAAAGTAATCAATGATGCCGAGACATGATGTGTTCGTTGTGATAAGCTTGCACACGTTTTCCAATGACCTTGTCCCATTGAAAAGGATTGATGTTTCGGACCAATAAGACGCTAAATCATAGTATACGAAAAATTCCATTCAGTAGTTGAAATAGCTGCTGTTCCAATTTGCTCAAAATGGATTCCGACCCTTGATCCAAATTACTTATTTTCGATTGGAGTTCCAAATGCCATAGGAAACAGCAACAGTATGATGAATAACGCTAGATTGAGATGGGTTGACAGTGTTTTCTTCTTCTTAGTTTTGGGTTCTTCACTTGAGTCATGTAGATTTATTGTTGTACGGTCATTATGATGATTGTTTGGAACCTCTTCTTGTTCGTTGTTTGTTTCGACGGGTAATAGCGCTAGTCGATGTATTGGTCGCTTGAATAGACCAGTAGGTTTTTTTCTTCAGCGACTCTTACAATTCCATCATCTACAGGTTCCAATGTGACAATGTTGAAGTCTTCATAGGTACTGCTCTGCTATCCACTGGTGATGTAAGTGCCTCGCCAATTAAAAAATGCCTCAATGTTGTCGGATCATTTGATAAAGGTGTTAGTAGACGGGAGTTAAGAATTGCTTCAATTTCGTCTATTACAGTTTCTAATTCTTCCTGTGTTATATTTGCAGTTGCAACACTGCATAGAAGGAGGTGCTTTGCAGATTTCACCGCTGCTTCCCATAATCCTCCGAAATGTGGTGCTCTTGGGTGAATAAAGTAAAACTGTATTCCTTTTGAGCTGGTTGAGGACATGATTGTTTCCTGTCCCCTTTTGGAGTTAATGCTCTCAGACAATTCTGACAGCTTGTTCCTGGCTCCTATAAAATTGGTAGCGTTGTCAGAGTAGATGTTCTGGCAACGACCTTGGCGACCAATGAATCTTTTTAAGGCGTCGATAAAAGCTTCAGTAGACAAGTCTGATACTAATTCGAGATGCACGGCCTTCGTAGCGAAACAACAGAAGACAGCTATATAAGCCTTTGTTGGCCGTTTTCCTCTGATTTTGTAGTGGATCCAAAATGGACCGCAGTAGTCTACACCAGCTTTGATGAATGGTCGTGCAGGAGAAACCCGAGCTTGTGGGAGGTTTCCCATGATTTGTTGGCACCTGGTACATCTGATGCATTTTTGAACTGTTGATTTTGCAATTATCTTTCCTTTTACTGGCCAAAATCGTTGTCTCATTATGTTCAGTAGCGCCTGAGGACCACAATGTTTATTGTCTTCATGAATCATAAATAACAGCTTGACGAGAGGGTCGTTATGTGAGATCAACATGGGGTGTTTTGCATCATACTGTAACATGGCCGCCTCAAGTCGGCCCCCAACTCGTAGGATACGTCTTTCATCTAGGAATGGTGATAAGCTGCTGATGGAACTACTTTTGTCTACTATGTTGTGGTTTTGGAGTTGTTTTAATTCTGCTGAGAAGTCAGAAGCCTGAATGGTTCGTATTATCAAGAATAGTGCATCATCGAGTTCAACTGGAGTTAATGATTTGCATATAGGCCGCTCTTGTTTTATTATCCTCGAATTTTTGATGAATCTAAGGACATATCCCAGTATTCTTTGTAGAGACTTGAAGGAATTCCTGTGGTGAATCGTATATACAAAATCATCGTTGACGATGGTGACTGCCGTGATTGGAGCTATCTTCCTTTTTTCAATTTTAGTGTCAGTTGGGATGTGTGGTTGTGATGAAAACGAGGGTGGCCACATTTCTTCTCTTCCGTGTAGGAATAGTGGCCCGTAAAACCGTAAGTCACATGAAGCCAATTTTACTGCTGATAACCCCCTGGATAATACGTCAGCTAGATTGTCCTTTGGTCAAATATGGCGCCATTGGTTGGGCAAGGTTAGTGATTGAATTGTAGCTACTCGGTTAGCAACGAATGTATGAAAATTTAAGGATTGTGCGTTTATCCAAGATAGAACAATTTCAGAATCAGTCCATAAGAATACTGGCTGATCCTTCATTTGGATATCGATTTTTACCCTGTGTACTAATTGAGCAGCTATTACGGCTGCACATAATTCCAATCGAGGCAGCGTTTGTTGCTTTAATGGAGCAACCCGTGTTTTTGCGCAGATGCCTTTTCAGATGCATCCGCAAACACATGTAGTTGCGTTCTTACTGGAATGTCACCCTTGAAGATATGTCTTAAGATTTGTAGGTTGTTTAAGCTATCCAATTCGGTTCTAAATGTATTCCAGTCTGTTTGAAGCTCCCTTGGTAATGGTTTATCCCAATCTAACTTTAGTTGCCATAATTGTTGAATGAATATTTTTGCCTTTACAACAACAGGAGCCACTAATCCAAGAGGATCATATAACCTTGCTAGATCCGACGTCGCTGAACGTTTTGATACAGTTTTTAGCGGGTTCATTTTTACCTTGACGCAAAAACGGTCCGTTTTAGGCAGCCATAGTAATCCTAACGTTTTCACAGTATTAGCGTTGTTACTGCTAATATCTAAATCCACCTCCTGATCGCCGAGTGGAATGTTCTTTAGCAGTTGTGGATGGTTTCCACACCATCTTTTGAGATTGAAGCCGTGTTTTTTTTAGAATCATAATGAGTTCCTTTTGTGTTTCTATGGCTGTGTTAAGACTATCTGAACCTCCAAGGCCATCATCCACATAGAAATTATCTCTTAACAGTTGTGCTCCATATGGATAATTGACAATGTTCTCGTCGGCGATTCTTCGCAAGCATTGTGTGGCTAAATAGGGTGCTGCCCCGGTACCGTATGTGACTGTGTTGAGCTTGTAGTAGTTGATGGGTGATGATGGATCCTTCCTCCATATTATAAGTGGAAATTGATGATTGTCGGGATGAATCAATATTTGTCTGTACATTTTTGGCAGGCGAAAACAAAGTAAAATAAGGTGTTGGGGTTGATTCTTTGCATGTGTCCAAGTTGTTCATATTCTTGCATAAATTGAACGTATTGATTTCGAACCTTATCATTTTTCAGAAGTCTTCGCTCGAGGCTTATGAACCTATTATATGCCATCGTATGGGATTCTCCTAATGCTGCTGGATTTTCCCTGAATGGAAGGCTTACTCAAAAGCGCCCATCTTCGGTTGTGTGCGTATTATGGTTGAAGTGTGATTCACACTGTCTTTCTGATGGCGACAAATTTTTCCCTGTGGATTCAATTTCATATAATTTCCAGAGCTGTTCTATAGCCTCCTCTACCGATGAAGTGCCGGCAAATATAGCACATGTAAGTGCACATAATAGGTTAGGAATTGGATTTTTTCCAATTGCACCTCCTACAATCCATCCTAATGTTGTGTTTTATAGGGTCGGGAGATCATCAGCAAGGTGTATCGTCCCATTTTTAGTTAATTTGTAATAGAACTCTGCTCCAAGTAGCAAATCATATTTTTCTTGCTGGTCAAAGTGAGGATCTGCAAGATAGATGTTATTGGGAATGGGAATGTGCAGGAATTATACTTGGTAGCAACGATCCCTGGACTTCCTTTGAATGCTTGTGCGATACCTGGATTTCTTTTGGATTTCACCAATGCCATCAAGGCAAAGTGAAGCTCCTGATTGTGAAATGGATAGTTTTTGGCAAAGACGTTTCGATACAACATTCACTTGTGATCCTGAATCCAATACTTCTCTAAATTCGTCTGATGGGGCTGTAATTATGACTCTTGCCGTTGCTAGCAAGACATAGCCCTGGCGGCCCGCAGCTTCGTTGGTTGTTGCTGTAGCTGGAACTGATGAAATTGCTACGACATTTGAGGAAGGAGCCCCTTTTGTCGTATGTGGATGTGAGACCCTGCTTGATCCTGAACTGGGATTTGGTGAGTTGTTGTCTTTCCTCTCCAAGTGAAACAACGTGTTGTGCCTTTTTTCACATTTTCTGCAATTTTTTGACGCGTGATCACTTCTGAAGCAGTGGACGCATAGTTTGCGTTGTTGTACCCAGCGTAGTCGTTCTTCTTCTGATAATTGGCGAAATTTGTTGCAGTGGTAGAGTTTATGGCTACTGTTATTGCATAATTTGCATATGCTAATGCTGTGTCCATTGGATGTTATTATTGTTGAAACCGCCTTTTGTGTCGCTTTTTCCTTTGGCAACGATCAACAAATTTTGGTGACCCCGACACTGTTTTAAGCTTCCCCCCACCAGTGGTAAGGGGCTTTCAACAATCTAAACACGCAACCTCAAACACTTGGATAGCAGTCCAACGCTATAACGCCTTCTACACCAGTGGAGGCCACAACAAGCAACAATCGATCCTCTATACTAAATTTATCAGTTCCACCATACCATAACACCATAACATTGGTGACCAAATTCATCAGTTACAGCATTTTTTTGGAGCATATACAACAGGCACCATAACATTGGTGATCAAATTCATCAGTTCCTGGATTTTACAAATCGACAGAACAACAGGCAAAGGCTACCATATACAATGGCAACAACCCTAATATTTACCTTAATTGTGTGAGCCATCTTAATGTTAAGTGGTTCAGATTACACGTGGGAATTAAAATTGTCCCATGAATATTAAATTCCATTAATTGCATGCCTTTTAAACATTGGTTAAAAGGCCGTCAATTTTATACAAATTTAAAAGCAATTATGGTAACTCAGCAAGATTTAGCATTCTTGTTCCTATTGGCTAAAAGGCCATAAATTGTAAGTCAGTGTAATTTAGGAAAGAAGCATAATTTTAGTATAAATAAGTGATCAATAAAGAATAATTGATTCAGCTTTGACTGTTCATTCAAATACCTCGCAAATGGAAGCAACAACATCAACAAGTTTTGAGTCTAGATTGACTAACATGCCTCATCAAGATATTGTTGTTTTTGGTTTATCAAGTGATTTAAATTATCTTAGTTTGCCTACTAAATGTGACATTTTAAAATGTTATTTTTTTTAAAGTGATCGTGCTATATTTGAAAACAAAATGTTCTCGTATAAAACTTTTACTCCTCACGTAACAGATAAATTGATCCAAATTTGGTGTAAATTAAATATTGAAATTATTAAAAGAAAGAGTGTTTTAAAAAAATTAACTGCTTTGCTTGATAAATACGAGAAACATGTACAACATAGAAACAAAAGAGATGAATTTAAAGCATTTGTTGATTCAATAAACAAATTATTTTATATTGGCAATGGTAATTGCAAATTAAAAACAACAGAATGCTCGTGTGGATTAATTCCAGAACATTTTAAAGAATTTATGATGGACCAGCATAATGATAGAAAATTCACAATACCTGAATATACGGAAGACGTTGAAGAAGTAGCTACAACAATACCAACACTTACAACTGGTACCGATGATCCAACTTACGAACCACCTGAATTACACATGGATGAAGATGAAAATGAAGCAACAACAGAAGTTCCAGAAGCAACTGCTCAAATGAGACGAGGTCATTATACTCAAAGATACGATGCATTAAATTTTGTTATGATGTGTGATAGATTCGGTGTTTCAGATAGAGTCGCTTCATGTTTAGCAACAGCTTTATTCGAAGATATAAATTTTAGAGATGTTCATGGTAATCTTGTTATTATGGAAAAATCAAAAGTGGCTAGAGAAAAAGTTAAATCTAGAGATGCAGTGCTTCGTACACGACATACAAATTCTTTTATAACTGCATTCTCTTTTGATGGTAGAAAAGATGACTCATTAACTACAGAGGAAATTAATGACAAATTTCATACCACTATGGTAAAAGAACCGCATTTAGTTGTTCTGAAAGAGCCCTATAATGAGTTACTTGGATATGTAAATTTCGTAGTCAAGAAGATGCAAAAACCAAACACAGAAAACTGAATGAATTTTTCAACAATAAAACATTAACAGTTGATCTATTAATTGGCATATGCAGTGATGGTGAGCCAGCAAATACTGGAACAGAAAATGGTGTTTTACGATTATTTGAAAAACAGTTAAATATACCAATTCACTGGGTTATATGTCTGCTTCATTTCAATAAACTGCCATTTCGTCATTTATATGAAGCATTGGACACAACAGTCACCAGTGGACCACGAGCAGCAAGTAGAAAGTTATTCAAAGCTATTCAAGAATGTGAGAAATTGCAGGTATGTAACACTTTATTTTATTTAATATCATCATTTATCATTATTTATTTATTGTCATTATTTTACTTTTTCGATTGGAATAAAGTTAAAATAAAATAATTGCATTTTAATTGATCTAAACATTTAATTTTTCAGGCAGTAGCTGATTTTGATCCAATACCACTGAAGAATATGCCTGCAATTATGGATCATGAACATGAGCTCGAACTATCAACATATGTTAAATATTTATATCAAATAGCTAAAGAAATTTCGAATGGTATTGTTCCAGTTGATTAAGCTAACATTAAACCACATTCTCGTTGGATAACCAAAGCAAGTAGATTACTACGATTATATGTAACAACTAATACACCATCGACCAATTTAAAAACTTTGGCAATGCTATAAAAAATGCTATAAAAAAACTACTGAATGTTTTCTCAAATTTCTTTTTTTATTTGAAAGTACAATCCTTCCGGATAATAATGGAAAATAATTTCATGGCTGCCTCGGCTGGCCATGCAGTAGCCTGCACGATCGGTCCAATTTTTAAGCACATTATCGATTGTGTGCAGCTGTATTTCACCAATGGCTTCACGAATATTGTCCTTTAAAGCGTCAATTGTCTCTGGCTTGTCGGCGTAACACTTATCTTTGATGGCACCTCACAAATAATAGTTCAATGGTGTTAAATCATAGCTCCGAGGTGGGCAACCGACATCAGCTCTGAGGCTGATAATGCGATCTTCAAAAACAGGGCGCAAAACATCGGTGTAGCTTCGGCTGTGTGGCACGTAGCGCCGTCCTGTTGAAACCAAATGTTGCCAATATCCTCCTCTTAAATTTTTGTGAAAAAAAATTCTTTCAAAATGGCCCGATAACGATCGCCATTGACTGTAACGGCCACTCCTTGCTCATTTTCGAAGAAAAATGGCCCAATTATGCCTCTGGACCAAAATCCGCACCAAACAGTGACTTGTTTTGGGTGCATCGGCTTTTCAATCTATGCGTGCGGGTTTTCTGTGCTCCAAATGCGACAATTTTGCTTGTTTAAATACCTGCCAAGATCAAAATGAGCTTCATATGAAAAGATGACATTGAAAAGATGATATTCTGCAACATTACCATGATTTTCAAAGTAATGTCGCAATATTTCCCAGCGTTGTTCAAGCGTATACACAAACATATTCGTTCAGAGGAAGGATACAACTAATTATCTGTCAAATCAGACATGAGCTAAGTGTTACCATTCACGAAATAAGCACTAGTTGAAAAAAAAAAAAACGTTAGATGACGGACCCTATATTATTACAGTTTATGTGCCAATGTACTTCAATGTGAAGTTTTATAACTCTGTTGTGTACGGCAGTGCACTTTTATTAAAATTTGTACGTTGGACACGATACTTACAACCAAACTTTCGTAATATTGTAGATGGTGTAATTCAAAACAACTCATATTACGCACATCCAGAAAATATCTTATTAACAATGTTATTTGATGATCAAAAAGCAATACGGGATAGAGCTATCAAAAATATTTTACACTATCGAGAAAAATTGTGCGATCCAACTAAACTTAGAGTTTACAAAAAATATATCTTAAATTTCGATGCTACCAATTATGTCAATATGGTTGATATGAATAACGACGATATATTATTTGAACCAGCATTTACTCGACAGATTCCATATGATCACTTGCTAGAATACTTAGATTTCGATAAACCACCACTGGCTGATCCACAAATTCTAATGCACATACAAGGAACAGAAAGACATGTACAATTATTAACGTGTGTTTTAAAACGAGTTATAGAAAAGAATCATGAAGGAGTTATGGCAGTGACATTAGAAAGTCGTAAGAAAACTCCTCGAATGGAAAGTAAAAAGGACCTTAAAAAATAATATTACCAAGTTAAAACATTAACTTGTAGGTCGAGAATAATATTTAAAAATAAATTGAATAAAAAATGTAAAAATAGTGTTTTTTGTTGAAACCTTGAAAATGTTGATTTTTTCAGATTGATTTTCCTACAAAAAGGAGTTCGAAAACAAAAAAATTGATTGTAATAAAAGTTTTTGAAAATTATCTGAACTAAAAGATCATTTTAGGCTATTTTTCACCAAAAATTTCCTAATATCTCTACTAAAAATAAAAAAAATATTGGTATCAATACATAAAAATACCTTTCAAACAAGCCCAGATTGAGAAATCTACTATAATTCTACCCGATTTTATGACGAATTTAATTAAATTATTCTATGTATATATGGAAAAATATATATATTTTGAAATTTTGGGGGGCTCCAAATCCGACTTAGAGCTATCTTCTCAGAATCACCTATAGATTACGTTTTTGCTATACGCTTCATCAAGAAAATCGTATCATAAAATTTAATTTCTTTATTGTAAATTTAATTTCTTTATTGTATTTTATTTCAACAAAAAATTAACTTAAAACCAATATTTTTTATTTTTTAATATATCTTAAAAATTCATATTATAAAACTATATTCATATCAAATATATAGAGATCATTAAGTTTGTAAATTGGTAAAAATTTGAACGTTTAAAACGTTTGGCATTAAATAAGTTTTTTTAATATTACATTTCAAATATGTATAAAAAGAATCTATATTTCAGTTCTAAAATAATATTTTAAAAATAATATGCAATTTAATTTTTTTTTTTTAAGACGATTTTTTTGTTTGCTTTTGAAAAAGCTAGAAGTGGCAAATATTCTTTCACTAATAGTACATGTTGGCCAAATAGTCAGAAGACAATTATATAAATTTTCCAACTTTTCAGTTATTTTGTCGCATTTATCAAGATATATGAAATCATCATATAATGATGAATGATTTTGTACAGTTTTTTTTTAGGATTTTGAATACTGTTTATTGTGCTATTTAGATCAGAAATTAACCTATTTGAATTTGGAATATTCAAAGTTAAGTCTTCATCGGAATCTATCAGACTTACATCAAAATCTTCATAACCAAAAAAACGATTATAAAAGTGTTCGGAAAAAATAAAAGCGACCATGTAACCCAGTTGGTAATGTAATTAAAACAACCGGTTAACCGAACAAAAAAAATACCGGTTTTCGGTTTTCTTCGAATTTACAAAATATTCGAAACCGATCGGTTAAAAAAAAAGAAACCGATGACCGGTTTTCGGTTTCGGTTTTTGAATACTCTATTGTACACACAAAAAAATAAAATTCATAAAAAAAATTCATACGTTATTCAATGACGGCGGACATACATAATGGAAACATGTTTATATGTTTTAAGAACGGATTAAAAATTACACGAGTTTCCGGACACTACCCCAGGAAAATCAACCATCAAGTTTTGGTATGCAAAGTTTAGACGTGGTGAAATGAGCACCGAAGACGGTGAACGCAGTGGACGCCAAAAAGAGGTTGTTACGGACGAAAATATAAAAAAAAAATCCACAAAATGATTTTGAATGACCGTAAATTGAAATTGAATGAAATAGCATGTACTCTTAAGATATCAACTGAACGTGTACATCATTCACGAATATTTGGGTATGAGAAAGCTCTGTGCAAAGTGGGTGCCGCGCGAGCTCACTTTTGACCAAAAACAACGACGAGTTGATGATTCGGTGCAGTATTTGGAGATGTTCAAGTGTAATAAACCTGAGTTTTTGCGTCGATATGTAACAATGAATGAAACATGGCTCCATCTATTCACTTCGAAGTCCAATCGACACTCATCCGAGTGGACTGCACGTGATGAACCAACTCCAAAGCGTGAAAAAAACGCAACAGTCGGCTGGCAAGGTTATGGCGTCTGTATTTTGGGATGCGCATAGAATAATTTTCATTAACTACCTTGAAAAAGGAAGGACCATCAACAGCGACTACTACATAGCGTTATTGGACTGTCTGAAGGACGAAATCGCCGGAAAACGGCCTCATTTGAAGAAAAAGAAAGTGCTGTTTCACCAAGACAATGCACCGTGTCACAAGTCAGTGAAAACGATGGCGAAAATCCATTAATTAAGCTCCGAATTGCTTCCGCATCCACCGTATTCTCCAGATCTAGCCCCCAGCGACTATTTCCTGTTCTCAGATCTCAAAAGAATGCTCGCTGGGAAGAAATTTTCGTCGAATGAAGAGGTCATCTCCGAAACTGAGGCCTATTTTGAAGCAAATGACAAATCGTACTACAAAAATGGTATCGAAAAGTTGGAGGGTCGCTATAATCAGTATATCACCCTTGAAGGGAACTATGTTGAATAAAAAAAACGAATTTTGCCAAAAAAATGTGTTTTACTATGGTATGCCGGAAACTTTTCAATTGAGCTGACATATATTATATTTTATTGTTTTTATATTTGTTTTACCTAATTTAAACAATTATTATTTTTTTTAACTTTAAATTTAAATTCATACCAGGGCATTTTGATTTATGTTATGGAGAGTTTCCTAGGCACATAAAATTCATTTATAATATGAATTATTTCCTAACTAAATTCCCAGTATTATATGTATTTATGTACTCGTTCCTAAATAATTAGATTTTGTACATTGGCAATTTTTTTAAGTACTTTTTCATAAATAATAAGTATATCTACAGATATTTTAAGAACCATTTCAAAATAAACGCATACACAAACTTTTCAAGTATTTTTTTTGCTGAGCTGTTCATAAATACAACCTGAGTTTATGAAAAAGTTCTTAAATTAGTACATTGGCAAATTTTCATAGAATATTCACAAATAGTATGAATATGTTTTTTGTGTGTAGATAGGGTTGCGGTTGTTACAAAAAAATTAGTGGACCACTCTGTCACAAATTCACTCCAGTCCTAGCCTATTCTAGGACTTTTCGAAGGACCAAGTTTTGGGGTGAGGTCACTCCTTTCCCCAATTGTTGAGTTAAAGAAAAAACTGGACAACTTTTTCCTTTTTACAAATACAAAGCTTCTTGCTTTATTCAATTCTTTCTTAAAACTAACTAAATAGCAACAATATGGTTTCTTTAAACCCTTATGTACATAAAAATATGAAAAATAAAAATTTAAAAATGGCGCTATTTTAAACGGCTAATGTTTAATTAAAGAAGAACATAAAAAACTCTTCGTGAGTATTATATACAAGGAAAAAAAGAGAGATCAGTAATAAATATATAAATAAATATCAGTAATAAATATAAAAGAGTTAAATATCAAATATGCGTGAATTTAAAAACCTATAACTTTGAACACACTTTAACACATACGACATGTCTCTTAAGATTTTTCGTAGCACGCTACAACGATGTTGGATTCAAGTTTTCAAGAAATCTGTTAAGTGAAGCAGTTTTCTGGTGTTAAAATAGCCGCTGTAACTTTATTGTATATTCCTTTAAACATTGCTTGGGTTGTGGATATCTATGCAGTTGTAACTCTCTTCGAGCTCTTCGTTTTTCATTTAAGAGTTATAATTTCATTACAATTGATATGGCTGGTATAAATATCTCGACATACGGTGAATAATTAAAATAAGGAGAGGAAATTTTGTAAAAAATAAATTTTGAGAAGAAAATTTGATGATCATACAAATACTCATATTCTTATTTCCTTTTTTATTGGTGCTAACTTAAATTATTATTTCGACCTTCCTTGTTAGTTTAAAACTGAAATGCTGTTTTTTAAATTAGTTTGTTTTATTTCAAATATTTTATAAAATATAAGAATTTAAGGTATTAAGAATGGTCCAACTTTTTTAAATTCCGCCGTTATGCCAACCCATATAAGCAGACACTAGGCGACACCTCAAGTTTCAAACAATGCTGTAATTTCAATGTTATCTTGTTTTTTAGAATCTGCTTACTTATGGCCCAACATTCAATTAATTTCCGAAATAACGAACAAGCGTTAACATACTTCAAGGAATGTTTAATACATACACCTAACGATATTGAGATTTTAACATCACTTGGTCGACTCTACATGCAAATGAACGCCATTGAATTGTGTCGTGACGTATGCTTGCAAATATTACAAATCGACAGCAATAATGAGGCGGCATCAGTAATGATGGCAGACTTATCATTTCGTAAGGTAAGTCCCATTTCACATAGAGCAACTTTTTTTGCGCAACTCTTGAGGTTGTAGGAGAGAATAGTGGTAATTGGTAGGGCGTTGCTTGTTCTCGGCAATTCGTTTTAGTTTTTCATTCTGCGTTTTGTGTTTCATTTATTTTGAACCAAAGATAAACGAAAATGCTGAAAAAATTTCTCTGTGTGAACATTAAGGCAACTTTAAAAGAGAATTGACAAGAATTGCCGAAACAAAAGTTGCTCTTTGTGAAAGGGGACTAAGCAAACATAATTTTTACCACAACTTCTGTAATAAGGAGGGTATTCACGATAGTGATTTGCATACGATGCAAAAAGCTCAGGCTGTTATTTGCATTTTCTCAGCATATGGAAGTTGTGGCGATGCTAACTGAGGTTTTTGCATTGTGTGCAAACGTAACTACCCTTAATGTTTTTCTCTGGAATATTTTAGATGGATTTTGAAAATGCAGCATATCACTTCTCACAATTGTTGTTGACACAGCCATGCTATTGGACAGCATTGGCCCGCTTAATTGAAGTGATGAGACGTTCGGGCTCACTGCTGGATGTCATGTCATTTTTACAACGTGCCGAACAATACGCCATAAATCATAATCAAACCCCAGGTCTTAACTATTGTCGTGGTCTTTATGATTGGTATAATGGCAACCCAAATGGAGCTTTAAGACACTTTAATGCCGCTCGACGAGACTACAAATGGGGACCACAGGCTATATTCAACATGATCGAGATTTGTATCAACCCAGATAGTGACATTCCAAATGGTAGCGATCTAATAGATACTGGTGACAGTGGAGACTTTAGTGATGCACGTGCTATAGCATTGCGAACGGCTGATCGATTGCTTAAAGAATTGCGTCATCGTCCCGTAGGCTTTAACAACGAGACATTAAATCATCAAATGCTGCAAAATTTTCTAAAACTAGCATCAAAGCAAAAATTTCAAATTGAATCTGCTCTTCAGGATTTTACCGAATTGGCTAGTCGTGAAGAATATCAAGGTGTTGTGGGTCCAATTTTGGGTATGGCAACTGCTCTTGTTCAACTGAAACAAACACAACGCGCTAAAAATCATCTGAAACGTTTAGCAAGAGTTGGTTGGAACTTTGAAGAAGCTGAATACTTAGAACGTAGTTGGCTGCTGCTGGGTGATATTTACGTCAACGCCAACAAATGCGATGTTGCGGAAGGTTTGGTTGAAAAAGTTTTAGAGCACAATAAGTCCAGCGCAAAGGCATACGAAATGGCTGGATATATATCGGAAAAATCTCAACTATACAATAATGCTACTAAAAACTATAATAACGCATGGCATTGCTGCGGGCGCTCTAAACCACACATTGGTTACAAATTGGCATTCAATCATATGAAAACTAAACGTTATGCCGATGCGGTTGAAATATGCCAACAGGTTCTTAAATTGCATCCTGATTACACAATAATACGCAAAGATATTTTAGAAAAATGTCGAAATAACTTAAGGCAATAAATAAAAAATCGTTTTTTTAAAATGTTATAAAACACAACTTGTGTGTCAATAAAATTGAAATTAAGAATGAACTGAGTATGTGCGATTAATCCATTAATCAAACAGCGTAATTAATCAGAATTTTAATTAATCAATTAATTGAAAATTTAATTAATCAGAATTATTACACAGTGCAACACAAAAATGAAAACTTCTCGTGTGCGGTTTTTCGAAGTACTTATCGAAACTATCAAAACTTAGCTTAGCAGCCTTTCGGATTTTCTGGCTAAAACATGATTTTTTCCATAGAACATGCAATTATTCTCACGGATATATCTCAGAAACCAATTGGGATTTTGTTTTCCTGCCTTCGGCACAATTGTAGATATAGACTAGAAGAAAAAAAGTGCAAAAAAACTGTCTCGAAAAAACTTCATCAAGTGCCTCAAAATTGCTAAAATGTTTTAAAAAATTAATTTTTTCTATCTTTTTTCACAATTTTTGGTCCATAGCTGCTAAAAAGTGGGAAATTCAGCAAAGTAATCTTCAGAAAAAATATTCCTTGTAATACAATTCATAATTCGTCGGAACATTTTAATACTGGAAAATGCTTTTTCATATTTTCCAGGTATATTTTACATCGGAAATTCAAGATTTTAGTTTGTCAACTTTGTGCAATTTTTTTCGTTGGCGTGCATATAAAGATTGAACTAGCCTATCAATCAATACAAATTTCATGAAGCGCGCCGCCGCTTTTGCGCCGTTCGGCTTGAGTCCCTGACTACATGCTCTCAATAATGCGACAAGACAATAAGACATTGGTTTGAGTGAATAACAATTGAATGAAAAAAAAAACTTTATTATGGAAAATAACAAGCGCCCAATAATAAATGAATTTTGTTACGTTTGTGGTCATATAGCGCCCAAATTTAGAAAGAAGGTGCGAAAAAATTTGTTGACCCCGGAATTCGGCTGTGCATATACGCAACATTTCGATGGAGTGCATACAAGTGGTGAAGATTTCATGCCTAATACAGTGTGCAGTAACTGCTATAGCACTATTTTGAATTGGTTTCATCTACGAAGAGGACATTTGCCTAAGCCGGTAATTTGGGTAAAAGACCCAAACATTCATGATAAAACGCATGCATTAATTATGATGTTGGAACAAGTAAGAGGAAGTTTAAGAGAAAAGCTCATGTTGCAGCTTTTACTGCCTCACTTCCAGTGCCACGCGCTGATGGTGGCGAACCACCAACAGCTCCGAGTCCTGAGACTACGTCCGCATGGGCACTCGAAAGTGTTTTCTCCTTGCCATTCAATTTGCAAGATCCCGATTATACGCCTAATTTAGAAGATGATAAACCAAGACCGCTAATACAGATCGAAATGGATTACATTGTGGCTAAGTTGGGATTATCGCAACCGAATTCAGAATTTTTGACATCATTTTTGAAGTACAGAAAACTCACACACCAGAACGTTAGCGCCACGGCATACCGGCATACGCCAAGCCGAATTTCAACATTTACATACCGATGACGATAAAAATACGTTCACTTACTGCAATGACATCAAAGGTTTACAGCATTATGCATAGACATTTAGTGGATTCTTATAACAGCCTTATAAGGAGAAATTTTTATTGTTTAACATGTTAATTTGATTTATAAGTCTGTTATTAAAATCTACAAAATGTCTATGCATATGGCTGTTAGTGAATAAATTAGGAATGGAATATAGCGACTGGCGACTATTCATTGACGGCTCAGTCTCAAGTTTTAAGCTTGTGCTGTTGCACAAAACAAACAAAAAACCGTCGATTCCATTAGCATTCGGGACAAATATGAAAGAATCTTATGAAACATTGGACAATATATTGAAGAAAATCAAATATAATGAACATAAGTGGAAGATTTGATGTGTTATTTCAAAAGGCGGTTTTCCGAAATACTTTTCTTTACGTTGTAAATATCAGTGTAGCGACTGGAGAAAAAGAACTCTCAAAAACGAAAATCTGTTAAAATTTGTTAATGAACCTTTAATAAAGAATATTGATGATATATTGCTGCCGCCACTGCATATAAAATTGGGAATTGCTAAGTTTTTGACTGTTTGAAAAACATCTTTCGACAATTCAACAACAATAAAATTAGAAAAGGTATTGTTGCATATATAAATATTTTCATATCTATGTTTGTTCACTTCGCTCTATTCGTATTGCTATCAATTTTTCGAAAATGATTTTTTAACTTCAACAGGTGTTCTCAATGGGCCGGATATAAGAAAATTAATAAAAAGCAAAAGATTCACGAACGTACTGACAAACAACCACCAGACCGCCTGGGATGCACTAAAAGCTGTACTCGAGGGCGTTTTAGGAAAGAAACGTGTACAGGCAGACGAAGCCAAGAAATTGTTGAAAACAATGCTGCATTACTTTCATAAAATCAATGCATCTATGACATTGAAATTACGTTTTCTGCACCCCCACTTTGATGACTTCTTACACCAATTGCCTACCGAATCGGACGAACAAGGAGAACGATTCCATCAGGTCACCATACCAATGGAAATACGAGTCATAAGGTATCCCAATGCAGATGCAGGCACCGAAGTTGCGGAGGACGATAGATTTGAAGGCCACACCGAAAGAGATATGCCATTGAATGTGCTATCAAGATCAGAGGATGATTCAGATTATGGACCTAAACGACCACAAAAAAAAACCAAGAGCATTAACTTCACAGGCTTCACCGAGAGCATCAACTTCAATGGATATTGATTAATTCAAGTTTTTTTTTTGCCTTATGCTATATTTTTCTTAAATTTCTTGAATTTTCGATACAAAGTACAGCTGGAAAATTAATAATTCTTTTTAATTTTGATGGAAATAAAGTTAAAAAAAGAGATCTTTGTAGATGGCTTACGGGATATGAGTTAAATATTTTAGTTTTCGTGGGAAAAACTAATGTACATAAGTGCCCAAAAATATGTGAAAAAAGTTTTTTCCAGTATTATAATGTTCTGAAGAATTATGTATTGTATTAAAGGGAATATATTTTCTGAAGATTACTTTACTGAATTTCCCTCAGTTTGGTAGCAATGGGCCAAAATTTTCAAAAAAGATAGACAAATTTTTTGATGCAGTTTTTTCGAGTAAGTTTGTTTGACACTTTTTCTCCCAGTCTATATCTACAATTGTGCCGAAGACAGAAAAACCAAATTACAATTGGTTTTTGAGATATAGCCGTGAGAATAATTGCATGTCTTCGGAAAAATCAGGTTTTAGCCAAAATATACACGAGGTCATAAAATCCGAACAGAAGCTAAAGTAGCAAAACCAGATAGGGCTTAGATAGTTTCATTTTAAAAAGAACACGGTTTTCAAAAATCTTAAAAACATACTCATGTTGACTAAATACCGTTGATAATGACCGCAAAGTAAGACGGAAGCTTTAGTTTTTATAATAAGTTCTTACTTTGGTCTAAGGACAACATCTCAATTTGCGAACGAATAGGCGGATTTTTATGAAATTTTGTAAAAATGATATTATTTAGTGAGCGCCCCGGTAGGCTAGTTGGTAGCGTGCTAGCTTATCAGTGCGGGGGTCGTGGGTTCAATTCCCACCAGAGGCTCTGGTCTGTTTTCGCTACAACGAGCCGAAGGCCTTTGTGGCTAGTGCTCGGTTAGGGTATTAACATATAATTTGTAATTATATGATTACTAACTAAATTAATATTATTTAGTATTGGCAGCAAAGAGCTTAAATTTGAACAATATATATTGAAGCGAAGGTACACTTTCGCTTAATTTCTCATTTTCTAAAAAACGAAATTCAAAAACATGGTATAAATTGTATTTCTAAACAGCGTCTTGCCTGTTAGAGGGTTAAATATAGCAACACTTCAAGTGGATCAAGTGATAAAATAAAATTTTTTATGTTTAATTTTTTGAAATTATAATTTTTGATTCGTAATCGTCCGAAAGTGTGAGTCAAAAATCGCTCACGTGCTCATCTCTATCTTAAACCTCTATTTCTATTAATTTCAACTTTTTGCTTCTTTGGTTCGAAATCAATAATAAAAAAATACCAAACAACTGGGGCCAAAGTACAGCATTCGTGAACGAATGAATTCGTTCGAAAAACGTTTTTTTAATATATAACTACAGTAATACTAATAATGAAAACACAAACTTTAACTTTTATTTCCAATCTAGGCCCTGATAAAGAGAGTTCCGTTTAAATATTTTACTTTAAGATATAAAAAAATAATTTCGTTCGAAAAATTACGATAACGATTGCCATAATTCGACCACTGATTCCCAAATCATTTTGATTTTCAGAAATAGATGTCAATAAAAAGTGCAGAAATCCCACTTTTTTAAATATCTTAAGAAAATATTTACCTCGGAATATGAAGTTTTCAAACTTAAATCTTTGACATGTTAATTATCTTTGCTACTGTAGAATTTCACTACTAGATGATAGTATGGCCATTCCATGTCAAACCGCACAGAAAAATGTCATTTTCGGATTTGTCATCTCCGATTACCTTCAAAATGGTGTCATCAATTTTTTTTGTATTAAGAGGTCAATGGTAATTTTTTTAAAATCCATTTTTTTTTTAAATTCTGAAAAAAATATATGTAAATAGTAAGGCCTCTCTACATTTGTGGCAAAATTTTAAGGTGGAGACTCATTTGGTTCCTGAGCTATAAAGGAAAACGTGGTCGTAAGCAAATTTTTTTCGACAAGTTCATATGAAAACATTGTAAAGTAGTACTTTTTTTAAAAAAAGCTTACCTTCGAAAGCACATAGAAAGAGATAGCCCACACATTAATCGTAGAGAAAAAGTACGATAAAAGTTACAACAAATACAATTGAAAGTGCAACATTTTCAAGTTTTTTTGTTGCAAATAGAGATAGAGAGAAATAGTAAGGATCAAACAATAAATGTAAAAACAAATTTCGAGAACACAAACTGCAACAAAAACAATTGAATATCTTGCAGGCATATAGGAACAGCTTTTACATTTCTTAATTCTCGTGAAATCATTTAAGAATATATACAAATAATTAAAATGTAAAATAACCCACCCATAGCATGTAAAAGATTTTTGCAATCTTGTGCGAGATTTGAAACTTTCGTGGAAGCAAACAGAGGTTTTATGGTCGCGACTAAAACAATTGAATATTACACAGAGTGACTTTAGAGTTGCATTTCCAAGAGATAGTTTTGAAGAATTTTTTGAAGCCAGTGATAATAGTGATGACCTTGTATATTGTTCAAATATAGAAGAGTTGCTTTTTTACCTTAATCACCGACATGAAGCGAATGATTGGAGGTTTTTTTTGACGGATCGTGTAAAAGTAGGTATTAATGATTTTTTTAAATTTACAACTAACGAACATATTTTGAAGGCCCTAAGGCAGTGTTATTGCACAATAACAATGAATTACTATCAGTACCGATAGCTTACGCTACAAAAACGAAAGAGTCATATGCTAAAATGGAAAATATACTGTTGCTTTAATAAATTATAGAGAATATCAGTGGCAAATTGTTGCAGATTTTAAAGTTCTGACAATATTGCTTGGAATGCAAGGAGGCCATACCATTAGATCTATTTGACTACAGCTCAAATGGATCAATTACAAGATCCCATAATGGACAAAGTGCTAGTAGAAGAAGGAGTGATACCCCAGTTTTTAAATAGCAACTACAAAGCTGGTTTTCTAACCTTGCACTGCAAGAATGAGGCTACGGTGGCGTGGATAAAGAAGCTGGCTTCAAACCTCAAACGATGGGCAACAGCAGATTTATGGGCTACGGAGGAAGCGAGAGTGCCTCATCCCAATGTCGTTGTTAGCTTTTTCCCCAACGCTGCCAATATGGAGACCGAAAGGATTCTATCCTTTTTCCAACGGCAAAACGGTGGGCTCAAGGTGGAGGCGTGGAGACTGCTTCGTAGACTGACACGTAATACGAGTGCTATGCTGGTGATCTCAGTTGCCCAAATATTTGCGGCAAAATTGGCCAGATCCCATTTAGGTTTGGGCAAATCCAGTTGCACCTAGAAGATGCCAGCGATAAAGAAGTGGGGATGGATACGGCCGAAGAAGATGCGGCACCAAGAGATGACGGTGGTCCTAATGAAGGCGTGGTTGATGCTAGGAAAATTCCCACTGCTCCAAAGAAAAACAAACATCCACAACATCAAAATGAAGGTGATACAGGCGAATCTTCAACACGCTAAAGCTGCTTCGGCGGAGATTAGCAGAAGGTTTGCCCAAGGCACCTCCCACATTGGCCTGATTTAAGAGCCATGGATCATTTTAGGTAAGATATGTGGGCTTAACATAATAAAATGAAAGTTGGTTTATGACACAAGGACGTAACGGCCAATGGCCGCCATTTTATTAGATGAAAATATTAATTCTATTTTAATTTCAGAATTTACCGATCAGGACACAGTTACTGTACTAATACAGGCCAACCAGATGGGAGTGGGCAAGGAGGTTATTATATCCTCAGCCTATTTGCCGGGGGAAGATGGGGATGCGCCTACGGTGATCTTGAAAGCCCTTGTGGCTTACTGTAGAGTACACAATAAGGCATTGATTGATAATGAGGTATGGGGTAGCACTGGTACCAACAGAAGGGGTGAGTCTCTACTTGATTATTATTTACTAATAACTAACATTATGGTAGCAAATAGGGGTAAGGAACCAACATTTATAAATGCAATAATGAAGGATTTGACCCTTGTTATTAAGAGTCTCTAACGAGAACTCATTTTCGGATCATAACCATATCAATTTTGGTATAAAGAACTGTCGAATGAATAGGTTAAACTATAGGTCTCCGAGGGCTACTGACTGGGTTGGATATTAATCTGACCTCGGAACTAGGCCAGGAAACGATAGGAAAACCATGAATAATGTAACGGAGTTAGATGCGGCAGTTGATAATTTGATTGCTGATATTATCTCCTCCTATGAAGATAACTGTCCGGTGAGGACAAAGGCCACAAATAAGAAGGTAAGATGGTGGAATAAAACACTTGAGAAACTTAGAAGAGTGACTAGACAGAAATTTAACAGGGCTAACCGCCAATGACTGGTCAACGTATAAGAGTGCCCTTACTAGATACAACAAGGAACTAAGAAAATCGAAAAGGTTGTCTTGAAAAACCTTCTGTGAGGAGCTGAAGGAGGTACCTGAGACGGCACGTATTCAAAGGGCCTTATCCTCAAGCAATCAAACAACATCCTTTGGGGAAACTCTGGAGTTACTTCTAAATCACAAGGGCCTAATGGCATCTTTCTAGCGATGCTTACGAATGAGCCTAAAGCACTGAAATGGCGACTAGTGCACATTTTTAGAACTAGCCCTGAGCTTAGTTATATACCGACCAAACGGACGGAGGTTAAGGTAGTGTTCCTTCCTAAGAGTGGTAATAAACCTGCTAACCTTCCGAAATCTTATCGGCCAATTAGCCTCTCATCTTTTATGCTGAAGACAATGGAGAAGATTGCACAATTTTTCCATTTACTAGAAGAAGGAATTTAAATTTACGTAGTCTGTATATAAAGGATGTGAAATATTTAGGAATAGCCCTGGATAAATCGCTCACCTGGAATTCTCATCTGGAGACAATAAGCAAAAAAGCTATAAAACTAATGTGGGCCCAAAAATGTCGATGTGGATATATAAACAAATGATTCTCCCCAGCATATTGTACGGATCGGTCATATGGTGGGAAAAGACAACACAGAAAACAGCTCAGCAGAAGCTATCGAAAATACAAAGGCTTGCATGTCTGAACATTACAGGTGCAATGAGTTCGACTCCAACTGCATCACTGGAGGTGATTTTGAACCTGGATCCTTTGCACCTTGCGATACAGGGAGAAGCTATGAAGCAAGCAATCGAACTCCTCAAACTATTTAAGTTCAAAAATGGTGACAATAAAGGCCATCTGAGGATCCTTAACGAGGCCAGTTCCATAAAGAACATGACACTATGTACTAATCTAATAAGTCCAGTGATTGAATTAGGAAGAGAATGCAAAGTTCAAATCCTAACAAGAGAGGACTGGGAACTTGATCCCCCATGGTTGAAGGAAGATGCACAGAAGTGGTATACTGACGGATCTAAACCTTCTAGCGGAGTTGGAGCTGGTTTATACGGACCTAGGTGCAGAATTCACATACCTCTGGGCCAAGAATCAACTTACTTACTGCATAATTATATGCTATCTATACAGCAACGATCGAACTTCTGGAAAGGAATCTTGTAAGAACAAAGATAAACTTAATGTCGGACAGCCAGGCTGTAATAACGACCCTGAAAAACCCCATCTATCACCATAGATCAGTGCTAGAATGCCATAGAGCCCTCAACCAACTGGCGACCAATAATAAGGTAACACTTTTTTTGGGTACCCGGTCACAGTGGGCATGTAGGCAGTGAAAAAGCTGATGAACAAGCGAGACTAGGTGCGGAACTGCTATTTATAGGCCCGTTTCCTCAATTTTGTTTCACGAAAAAGGACATCACAAATATGATATCGGATCTGATCAAGACGAAATCCATTGAATATTGGAACAAACAGAAACCACTAAAAAATTCAGAGAAGTTCTTATCATACAATGAAAAGAGGAGCAGGGAAGCCCTTCAGATGAACAGACCAAATCTTAGACTCCTATGTGGAGCACTCACAGGACACTATACATGTAATTACATCCTAAACAAAATGGGACATGATCGAGATATGACATGCAGATATTGTATGGAGGATGAGGAGACCATAGAGCATGTAATGGCTAAATGTCCTGCCTTTTCATACCTACGATTTATCACATTTGGCAGACCAGATATTATGGAGGAACAATACAAGAAACTGGAAGTGAAGAATATTGTACTGCTACTCAAGGCTGCACTGGAGAACATCTGAGGAAAACACTAGAGGGTGCACAATAGATCTACTTGGTCGCGGTGCTGGAGATACAGACTACTCAACCCAACTACATCGTAAATCGTAAGTTCCCTTGCTATCTCTGCGAGTGGGGCAGTGGTAGCAATGACTAGTATAGGCGTAAAACTGGCCGACAAGGACATCTTCCAAAATAGGCCAGCAAAACGTTCAGAATATTCCTCTTGTGCAATTAGATAAAATCATTTACCACTGTGTCTTAAGTTGGGCTATATGAAACAGTTTGTAAAGCGGCTGAGTGTAGAAGGTGATGCTTTTCTGTATTTAAAATCTGTTTTCCCACAAATAAGTGAAGGCAAAATAAAAAAGGGTTTTTTACCTTTTTTTTAGATACTGTTATATTAACTTGATCTTATTGTTGTTCTTATGAAAATTTTTCTAAGAAGCTTATGAGATATAAAACAGAGCATGGAGTTTTGTTATTTCTTTATGTCAAAACTTTTTGGGGAACAAAAGAAGTTCCAACTACGTTGAAGTGGTAAGTGAAAATTCCATAAAAATTAATTTTCTGCATACACGTTTAGATTTTTTCCCGAAAGTCTTGATCAAGTCAGTGCCGATCAGGGAGACCGATTTCACCAAGAAATTTTACAAATTTAAAAGCGTTTCTATGGATAGAGCCACATAAGAATGCTGGCAAATTATTGCTGGTCTCTCAAGCTAGAAACAAATGGTTTGTTGAAATAACGTGAGAGGGCTAGTAATCGTTTTTAACTATAATATGTTAACTTAGGTTAAGCTATTTGTACAGTTTTTAATTTACAAGGTGAATTTTTTCGAACTCAATGAATATCTTCATACAAATTTGGTCCAGTTAAGAAAACTTTTTAAGCACTCGAGTATTGAAACAAAACCCAATTTGAAAAGAAAAGAACAAATTACATTTACTTATGTTACGAGTGTTAACCAAGGGGTTATATCTTAACTTCGAAAAACACGCCCAAGAAATATTTAGAATGTTTAAAAAACAAAGGAAAATTGAATGATTTGCGTTTTTTTTAATCTTTCAGTAATGTTTGTAAGTCAAGTGGATTATCAAATAAAAGTCTGCAATCGCAAAATTTTTCTTAAGAAAAAGTTTAATAACTTTTGCAAATATAAACCGATTTTACCAAAGAATGTACGTTTTTTTTCTATATAAAATTGTATTTAAAACTCTGTTTTTATAGAAAAAAATTTAAATAGCTATTGTTTAATTTGAAAAATTACGAAAAAATGCCAAACTTTTGATAAAAACTTACCTAATTTCTTAAAGCTTAATTCTTTGCCTTTCCAAAACTGTTTGACAGTTTGAAATCGGTCTAAAAATCTAAGTTAGAGGTACTTAAGTACTACGACCTACCCTAAAACATTTTTTTTTCAAAATAACCGAAAACTTTTGAGGGTGTTTCAAAATCTTTGAAAATGGTTTTTGTATGTCCTCACCTAGGCCTACAACCCCCACTAGGTCGCTTTTTAAGTTCTGACAAAAAGGCTTTTTTTTATAGCAGTGTGTAATTCGTGTTAAATCGTTTTATAATTCGCCAACATCGAAATTTGCTTTTAATTCCTAAAGTCAGATTTTATCACCTTGAACCCACAAAAAGATACGTTTTTCCCATTTTCAATCCTAAATTTATTCAAAATAATACGTGCTGAAAAAATTTGTAGTTATGATCTGTTATTATTAATAAATGGATGATTTTGGTGTGAAACAATTTTATTCAAGCTTTAATAAGGTCAATTTCCGTACACTATTGCAGAAACCTAAATTCAAATATAAAATTTCACACGATTTTGATACTGAAACGCTTTTTGCATGTTTAGGATACTGCCGTAAAGTACGGAAACACACATCTAAAATCAAAGCTGCCCTTTAAAATTTTCAATAATCATCACTACAAATTTATCTTATATAGGATGAATTATTTAAGATAGCCAGAAATATGTATGGTTAAATGTAAGCATTGTTTAGAAGAAATACTTTGTAAAATATGGATAGTTATTAAAAAAATATTTTTACCAGTGTGAAGAGCTAGTATAGGTCTTAACCATGCTATAAATTGGTCTAAATAAAATTTTTATATGTATTTAAAAGCTGTATATTTTGTTTTAAATGCTTCAAATAGGTCGAAAAATTTAAGTTATGAAATTACCAAATTTTAAAAAGAAAAATAGAAAAAATATATTGACCCCTACCCTCGAAGTCTTTTTAAAAGTGGGATAATTCATATTATATTCTTTGATCACTTGAAAATGGAATTGTTTCTCTTTTTCATTGTGTGTCAATTTTTTATTATAATCTGTAATATATTTGGCACCTCTTTCTGCAGCATCGTTAACTTAAGATAGGTTTTGGCAAATTTAATAACCTTGAACGTAGTCAAATCTTTCATTCCAATTCGATCGACTTGCAAAAATTCTCTAAAAATTTCTAAGCGATCAAAGAACGCGTATTTGAATTTGCAAAATCGCTGTTGGATTAGTTTGCATTTTTCTTTAATTGCTTGAACATTAATTGCTTCAACTATTTTTCTCTTTATATCAACACTATCATTAGGATCGAATAATGGAAGACCGACTATTTCTTTGGACAAATACCATAAGTGATGCTAACTTTTTGCAGCAAAGTAAGGTAAAATTTATATCTCCTTCAGGATAGGCAAATATATGTTTAATTAAATTTATGTCTTGATTTGGTGCTTCAATTGCTTTGGTGCATCCAAACCAGGCTTTTACATAAATACTAACTAGGAAAAGACAGACACTACGTGTGCCGTTCAGAATTGATGACGGAACAAATACATTTTAAGTGTATAAATTGTTTTTGACATCCATCTAGCATGAGAAGTTGCAACAGGTATTCGAAGTTATTAAAATTCGGCACCGTACCACCAAGAAATATGATAACTAACTACAATAATTCTTTGTACTCGTGTCTACGAGAGTTTGCTTTAAATTATCAAGACAGTAATTTAAGATTACATCTCGTTCTTCAGCAGTCATTACTTTAACAATATGTTCATCTTCTAAGCAACTTTTGTCTTATTTGTCTTATCAATATTATTCCAATGTTTGCTAAAACGACTAAAAACAAGTACTTGCTAAAACGACTAAAAATAAGTACTAAAAATAAGTACTTCGGATAACCAATTCCTAAGTGATGTCTGCATGGAAAATATAATAAATCGCGACCTAGTTTTCCTTAAAAAAAAGCATTAGCACCTTTTTCTACATCCATATTATGTGAAGTTGTGTCGAAACAACAATTTAAATGGGATCAAGGATTTTATATTCTTTTACTCAATTAAACACGTCTTCTGATATATTTTTCCGCTTGATGATTTTGATTTTGGAATGCCAATTAATTTTTCGATATCTTGAGATGTGATAATGATTGGCAAGCGATCGACTTTTATTCTACCACTTTTTTCTGGTAACGTTGCACCATCTGAACGCAAAACAAAACTAAGTGGAATCTGGAAATAAGAAATTAAATTTCTTAACTTTAACACATAAAATATATAAACAAATAGAAGATAGAGAGACACAAATTAAATTACCTCGAAGTTTTCTGCAATGTTTTGTGCTGTTGTTACATGATGTTTCTGACGCTTGAGATGAATTTATGAACGATTCAGTATAAGTTCTTCGATTTGATAGCCTAACGCGTCAGCAGTTGCACTTAGAACACGAGCTGCAGCACTATCAGAGATTCACCACTTATCCAAAGCAGGGAATCAATCTTGGTGTAAAATAATCTGTTCTACCTCTTGATACACCTGATGAAGCTTTGTTGGATTTATTTGCATTTACATTTTCTGCTGATGCCGATGCTTCAACTTTAAAATACCTGTTTTATAACAATAATTATTATTTGTTTTTAAACAAATTTTATACCTCTTGTTTTATTTTACCTTGGTATTCTTGTTTTTTCTGGACTGCTTTTCGTTTTTCTTTTTGCGTAACAATTTTATCTGCTCCTATCATACAACCTGGTCTTCCCTTTTCTCTGTCTCGTATTTTTATTAATTCCAATTCGACTGCGTTTGTGATATATAAATCATCTAATTTCTATTAAAATTCAGTTGCCTTCTTATTATAAGTTTCAGTTTTCCGACCATGATTCTTTATAATAGATCTCCCTTCATTGTATAATTTTTTCAGTTTGTCAATGCAGTGTTTATCGTGGTGTGTTAGAATTTGTGCTTTCAAAATTGCTAACCTCAAATTCTATTAATCTTAACCCAACTACTCGTAAATTATAAAATAAAACTTGTAGCACTTGTTTTCTTCCCGGTAATTTAGCACCAATAATTTGATGATTAATTGATCCTTTTAACAAAATATTGTCATCCGATCTGTCTTTTTGTTTGCCATCGCTCTGTATTAAACTGTACGCAAACAATAGACGAAAATTCTTTTATAGCCTGTTCCTCGATCTCGAACGAAGAACTAGTCGAACGAAAGCAAGTCACTCGAATTCCAATTAATTTGGGTTTCTCTATTTCGAAAGCCTTCGATCGACGTGTGTCAATTTTAGTTTCTTACGCATTTACAAATCATAGAGATGCCAGATCATATATTTTGAGCATTTGTTACAATTTTCTTTAAAAGTAGCAAAATACTGTTTAACAGTGATCAGCTGTATATGACAAATGAAATAAAAAATAACAATAAACAAATCAATTTATATTTAGAAAGTGTGTTTATTTGTGAAAATTTTTGTTATCGATTGGTTGTGGGTGAAATTGTTGTTTGGAGAGCTTTTCTGTTGCCTGTTGTTTGTTCGGTGCGGTCACTGCTAAAGTCCTTGTAAAACAAAAGATGTAAATTAAAAAATGTAAATATGAGCTTCTTGGGCAAACGTAGGCCACAAACAACACATACACCACTCAGCAACAGCGTAATAGGGCGTGAAACGAAGTTTAGTTTTCTGGTCAAATTTTCCTCCCCTGCGGAAAATTTGTTTGCTCCGAACTCCAGAGTCCTTCTGGCAAAATCAGGCCTTTCTTCCATATAAAATACAAGCGTCTTCGGATTTCTTAATAAACTATAAATATTTGTATTATTTTGTACTTACTTTTTGTTATCCATTGCTTTTTTTACTTCATTTTGCTTTTAAAAATATCAAATATATATTTACTCGACAAAAAAATAGCAAGTGACTGATTTTGACATTTGCGTTCGAGCTGTTCGAAATAGAGAAACCAAATTTTGTGTGAAAACAGTTACGTTTTCATTGGACTTGTCGTTCGAGTCATCGTTCGCATAGAAATAGAGTTAGTGAAACCCAAATCAGTTTTCTTTCGACTAGAAAGCGAACGAACGTGTTCTTTCGAAATAGAGGAACAGGCTATTAGTTTTCTTTGATCTTCTTGATTTGTGTGTTATTTTAAATTGAGCTTAAGATCTTTTTATTTATAAAAATTTATTATAAATATTTATTTATTCAGGCGAAATTGTTTTTTATAATTAATAAATGAAAATTATAAATTGAAAACTTATATAAAATATTTTTTTAAAAAAGACGGTAAATCAAAAATTATTTTTTTTTGTCAAAATGAAAATATCACTAAAAACAAAAATAACAATATTTAAAAAATTAAAATCTTACATGAACAAAAATATTTAAAATACATGTTATTTAACATAATAATATTTATCCTAGTTTTTATTAACTAAATGTCTATAATTTTTTGCAATATTTGCTATGTCTGTTTTATAATTAATTCGTTGGTACTTTCATAATTTGTAACATTGCTAACATATATCTGCGTCTGTAATTATGATCAGTGTTTAAAATTGACGTCCTATCAAAATCATGATAATGTTTAGAACTCGTGCAATGTAATGATAATGCTGTTTTTTGTGTAGAAGTAGTGTTCCTGTGTTTCTGATCAGATTAATGTCCTGCAATTCTTGTTTTTAATTTTTTATTGTTGTACCTACATATACTTTACTACAATTCTTACTATCATTTCCACTACAAGGTATTTTATAAAGTAAATTGGACATTTCGGATTTATCTATTTTATTTTTCGTTTTGCTAAATAATCTACCTAATGTGTAATATGTTTTATGTGCTACTATATATTTCTTATTATTATAAATTTTTGATTGTTCTAATCTTTCAGATATAAGAGCAACATAAGTTAGAGATTTATAAATTTTCTCGTAATTAAATTATTTCTGTTTTTATATTGTCTTATCCATCCACAGATTAATTGAATTGGGTAATTATTATTTACCAAAATATTTTTAATCTTTTCTATACTAATTTTATGAAATTTTGTATCACTAACCTATAATATCCTTTCAATTAAATTCTTAGCTGTATTAGGTATGATTCTTTTGGAGTGTTTAGAAAAATAGTTAATAAAATAGAAATTTTAACAAATAGAGATAAGTTTTTGTTAGATAAGGTAAATAGGACTAGAATACATAATCTTAAAAAATAATAAGGATCTACATATTTTAAATGCAGAGAAGGGAAATACCACTGTGGCAATGAATAAGTGTGATTATATTTTAAGAATGAATAATATTGTGGATGATATTACCACATACAAATTATTAAATAGGGATCCAACAAACAAATTACAGATTATAAATAATAATTTAGTTAAAGATCTTTTCAAATTGAAGATTGTTACATCTTTGGAAAAGAACAAACTCAAAACAAATATATCTGTAGCACCTAGATTATATGGATTACCTAAAATCCATAAGAAACATTTTCCTTTAAGACCAATATGTTAATTTAATAATTCCCCATCTTATGAACTTTGTAAATATATTACAAACATTCTTAAAAAGATAACTAAAAACTCTAAATAAAAGATTATTAACATTTTAGAGAAAATATACAAAGTTTAAAGATACAAGATGATGAAAAATTAATTTCACTTTATGTTGTATCTTTATTTCCGAGTTACCAATTAATATAGCTTTAAATATTATCGAAGAAAAGTGGGATATTATAAAGGATTATACAGGAATTGAAAATAACCATTTTGTACGTATTCTAAAATTTCGTATAATGGACAACAGATATTTTAAAAATGATAATAAAATATATTTACAACAACAAGGACTTCTAATGGGATCACCAATTATAGCTGATATTGTAATGGAGAAATTATTTGATTATTGTATAGAAAAATTGGACGTGAAACCAAAAATCATCACAAAATATGTTGTTGCATCATTTCGGATCATTCTATTAATGATATTTTATCGACTTTTAATTCATTTCATGACAATTTAAAATTTACAATTGAGAAAGAATGTAATTCTAAATTTCCTTTTTTAGATACATTGATAATAAGAAGGGGTAAAAATTTATTAATAGATTGATATCAAAAACCCACAGCTTCTGGGAGAGTTATTAACTATTTTTCTAAACACCCCAAAAGAGTCATAGGGTACGTTCGTAAATGCAGTAAATTTGTGCATCACTGCGGCAGTTATGCCAAGTTTTGTTGCTGATGCGTGATCAGCTGTTGCAGATGCTTTCATATTGCCCAACAACTGCACAATGTTTTCTTTTTAAAACGTTTGATGAAAAACATGTTCACAATAATTTTATCAAATATTATTGAAAACCTTCATCGTAAAAAAAGAATTAAAAGAAAGATGAAACGACTTATGATTATTAAAAATCAATTGAAACGAAAAAGAAGGCGGATTCCTAAAATAAAAAATTACTTTGAAATAATGAAACGATATCAAGATGATGTGTTCTACAGTCATTTTCGGATGAGTCGATCTTGTTTTGTGGTAAGAATCGATGCCTATAATTAACGCAAAACTAATTCTTGTATTACCAACAGGTATTGCGAAATGGCTTAAAACCTTTTTGAACAAAAGCACATCGTGGCCGGCTAGGATATTCATTAGAAAATTGCCTACATTACGCTTTGGAAGCTTTGTAATAGTGACGTCACCTTTAGAGAACTTAGTGATCGTTTTAATATAGCAAAGGGAACTACCTATAAAATTTTTTTATTAGACAATAGACCTTATTTGTTTTTTAAAAAATGAAATAATATGGCCTTCCGCTTCACAACAACAAGTCATTATGGCACAGTTTCAAAGTAGCAGACACAACCCATTTCCCTTCGTAATCGGGTGTGTAGACGGGACTCATTTTTGCATACCAACGCCAAAGAAAGATGCTGCAAGTTACTATAATCGTAAAGGAAACTATACAATTATAATGCAAGTTTGTATTCGTCAATATTTTTTCGATTAAAATTTTTTTAATTTAATCTATTTAAATCTCATTAAGGGCATTTGCGATGGCAAGTTTCGGTTCTTAGATGTGTTTATTGGAAGCCTGGGTAGTTGTCATGATGCTCACGTATGGAAAATCAGTCCAATTCTCAATTTCATTATTTCAAATCGAGTGGAACTAGCAGCAAATGCACTCATTCTAGGCGATTCCGCATATCCACTTTCGAAGTTTTTAATGACGGCTTACAGGGATAATGGTCATTGAAGTTCTAAAGAAAAACAATTTAATTACTACTTGAGTCAAAAAGTCTTTGTAGAGCAAGCCTACGGAATTTAGAAAAAAAAAAATTCAAATTTTAAAGTATCTAAATTTGGGGTCAATTGAAAAAGTATCTAAGGCTATATTTGCCTGCACCATACTACACAATTTTATTATAAATCACGAAAATCATTCAGATTATATTACTACAGATCTATATGAGAATACGAACACTATAGAAACATATCACAGTTCTTCAATATATCTAGAAGAAAATGAAAGAGACATCGATGGATTAACTATAAGGAGCAATTTGAGAGCTCTGTTTTGTTCTTAAATAAAAATTAGAAAAACCTTTTAAACAAAAATTCTAATGTATAAATTAAAATAAAGTTTAAATTAAATCAATTTCAACTACAAAATAAACAATAAGGCAAGAAATATTTGAATTGAAATAAAGAAAAAACAAAATAATATTTACATAAAAAGCCTTTCACAAAGGCACAAAACTTAAAAAACATTAAGAAACTAAATGAGTCCTTAATAATATGACATTTACTAAAAAAATTAATGTATGAAAAATAAATACAAAAAATTTATTTTTCCGTAATTTTTTGTAAACTATTTTTTAGTTCAATCACTGCCTTTATTCTTTCTCGCTCCACTTCAATTTTACGGTTTTCTAATTCCATAATTTCTTTGTGCCTTTCTTCGTCTTTTTTAGCTTCTTCCTTTAAAAACTCGAGGGTTTCATTTTCAACTTTAAATTTTTGTCTTTTTTTCTTTTGGGGGTAACATTCTTCAGCCGAAATATCGGAAATATCAATGGAATCATTGAAACTCACTTCTTGTTCTTAGTTTTGAACATTGAGAGACGACTGTAAATTCTTTAAGGGTAGATTAATAGAGTGTTTTGTTCCGAAGACTTCATCAAATATTTCGAAAAATTTCCAGGACGTAGCGTTTCCAGTTGAATTATTTCGATGTTTAATTCTTTTATACGTTGTCTGCAAATTCAAAAATTTTCGACTTATTTGCTCCCATACTTAATACAGCTAAGAATTTAATTGAAAGGATATTAAAGATTAGCGATACAGAATTTTATAAAATTAATATAGAAAAGATTAAAAATATTTTGGTAAATAATAATTACCCAATTCAATTAATCTGTAGATCGATAAGACAATATAAAAAATAATTTTTAATATTTACTGAACCTAAAATTTTTAAATCTTTAACTTATGTTCCTCTTATATCTGAAAGATTAGAAAAATCAAAAATTTATGATAATAAGAAATATATAGTGGTACATAAAACATATTACACATTATATACATTATTTAGGAAAACGAAATATAAAATAGATAAATCCGAAATGTCCAATTTAGTTTATAAAATAACTTGTAGTGAATATGATAGTTAGCATTGTAGTAAAGTATATGTACGAGTAGATACAACAAAGAATACATTAAAAACAAGAAATGCAGGACATAAATCTGATCAGAAATACAGGAATACTACTTCTACACAAAAACCAGCATTATCATTACATTGCACGATTTTGATAGGACGTCAATTTTAAACACAGAGCATAACTACAGACGCAGATATATGTTAGAAATGTTACAAATTATGAAAGTACCATCTACACAACGAATTAATTATAAATCAGACATAGCAAATATTGCACGAAATTATAGCCATTTAGTTAATAAAACTAGGATAAATATTAATATGTTAAATAACATGTATTTCCAATATTTTTGTTCATGTAATATTTCAATTTTTTAAATATTGTTATTTTTGTTTTCTGTGATATTTTTATTTTTTAATATTGACAAAAAATAATTTTTGATTTACCGCCTTTTTTTAAAAAATTGTTATATATAAGTTTTCAATTTATAATTTTCATCTATTAATTATAAAAAGCAATTTCCCCTGAAGAAGTCACCCAATGTGGTGCGAAACCATGGGATAAATAAATATGTATAATTAATTTTTATAAATAAAAGGATGTTAAGCTCAATTTAAAATAATACGTAAATGATTACAATTATAAATTTAGCAACTCTTTAAGTTATAACTATGTACATATGTTATGTATATAAAGAGAGGAATTATATAACTTTATTCGATCTTATTTTAATATTCAATTTTTTAAGCTAAAGATATTTTTTTTATAAAATTTCTTGTTTTATTTTCGATATTTCGCTAACAATTTGTTAGCATCTTCAGGAAAACAAAATTTTAATAATTATAAAAAAGTTGACAAACAAAAAAATATTTAACACTTAAATATAAAAAATATATAACATTTAAATATAAATTAAATTTTTAAAAAATTCAATTTGGTAATTGTAATTGGTAATTGGAAGTGGTAATTTTATAAAGCTCGTATATTTTCCTATTGGTTTAATACTTTGGTTTATGAAATTAAACATAATAAATGTTGTTTATAAAATAAAATAACATTATGAAATTAAATTATTATAGTTATTAAAAACATATCTATACATTTAAGTTTCCTAATTTTTTACTAATTAAATATCTATAATTCTGAGCTAAATTTTCTGTGTCAGCTTTAAAGTTCATTCTCTGTGTCAAAGGTGTATTAATAATTTCTAACATATAACGTTTTTAAAATTATTTTCTGTTCTTAATATTGAAACATTTTCAAAGTTAGGATGGTGATTTAATATAGAACAATGAGATGACAATGCGTTTTATCTGAATTAATATTTCTATGTTTTTGGTCTGATTTATGTCCTGAAATCCTGGTCTTTAATTTATTCTTTGTCGTTCCTATATATACCTTATCACAATTTTCCTGATCATTACCCTGACAAGGTATCTTGTAAACTAAATTTGACATATCCCACTTATCAATTCTATCTTTAGTTTTACTAAATAATTTCCCTAATGTATTAAAATTACGATAAGCTATTCCATATTTCCCTTTATCAAAGATGTTATATCTCGCCAATCTCTCTGATAATCCAGGGACATATGTCAAAGATTTAAAAATTCGTGGTTCAGTTATGTATGTTCCATTTTGTGTCATCCTATTTCTATATTGACCTAATAATCTATAAGATAACTCAGTTGGAAAACCATTATCTCGTAATGTATCTCTGATCTTTATAATGTTTCCTCTATGAAATTCTACATCACTTATTGTCAATACTCTCTCTATAAAATTCTTAGCTGTGTTCATGATAATGTTCCTACTATGTTTAGAGTAATAAATTATTATTCTCCCTGATGCAGTTGGTTTTTGAAACCAATCATTTATTTATCTGTTGCCTCTCTTATTTATTAATTTATCCAAATATGGGAGTATCGAATTACATTCTCTCTCCATTGTAAATTTAATGTTTTGATCAAAACTATTTAATGTTGTAAGCATGTTGTTAACTGCTAATTCTGGAATGATACAAAATAAGTTATCTAAATACTTCGCCATTATCCTTGGTTTTACACTTAATTTCTCTATAGACTCATCTAGCAATTTCTCCATTATTATATCCGCAATGATTGGAGAAGCTGGAGATCCCATTACAAGTCCCATTTTGTTTTCCTGAAGATGCTAACAAATTGTTAGCGAAATATCGAAAATAAAACAAGAAATTTTATAAAAAAAAGATCTCTAGCTTAAAAAAATTGAATATTAATAAAGAGAGGAATTTGTTACAAAATATTTATTCCATAAACCTAATATTTACAAAAATTAATTTATCAAATTCAATAGCAAAATGCAACAGACAAAATTGCGAATATACGAAATCCATATTAAAAAAACTATTTTTATTTCTAATAATAAAAACAAAGAGTGGCTTGAGGCACGGCTTTAAATTGTCCAATCGCTCTCAAATTTCTTGTGTTTTATTTTGACACCAAACAGACCTTGAAAAACATAAATATTTATTGAATTAATTCGCGAAAAATAATTCTTTTTGTAAATCAGCGAGTAAATTCAATATTTTAGAAATAAGATTTAAAATCAGAATAGATAAATTAATTTCATTTGGATCGTTCATGATTTAATTGAATCAAATCATTTCAAACATAATTCTTTTTTTAATTCGAGCGATTTAAAAAACGCTCAACGTACAAGGAGAATCGTATTCTAGGGATCAAAATAAGAAACTTTGCCGAAGGAACCATACCTTTAAAACGAATTTTGATGTCCCGACTTTTGACCCGTAGGGTCAAATTTTGAAAAATCCCACTTGACCCATTAAGGGTGCCCCAATCGAGTCCAAATGTATGACCGACCACCACTAATTTTGTAGGCCCGACCAACCCATGTCAGTGGCATACCCCCTGGAATCCCCCTGGGGGGTTCCCAATACAAACATTTCAAAAAATCACCATTTTTGGCACTTTACATGAAAAAATTTGCGAAATGGCTATGGTTTTTTCTTTTTGGAGTTTAGTTTTCTCTTTAGAACTTTATTTAGTCAGAACATATGTAAATGAAAAAATGAATTTAACTTAGAAATAGAGTAGAAACTAAAAAAAATATTGTTTGAAGTCTTTTTTGCTTTCAAGTCTGGACAATTTCGCACGGCTCTATAATTTTGTCGCCATAACAGCCTCTACATTTCCCGGTATAGTTCGTTTGGAAACGCAAGCTGGCAATTGAACGTGTCGTTCCGTTTCTTGTATGTGTGATGGAATTTTTGGATCGAAAAACGGTGGATGATCTTGGTTTAAATATCCTTTCAATGTATCGGAATGCTTCGGGTGAATTGTGGTTCAAATACGTTATTTATATCATTCAAACTGATCATTTCCGTGTAACTTGTGCAATTAAAGTTTATATCTGGTATTTTATAAACTCTAAGTTTCGATGGGTCATCAACATCGGTTCGAAAGCGTAGAATTTTCTTGATAGCACAGTCGCGCTTTTCTGTCCTATCATCAAACAACATTGATAACAAGATATATTCCGAATGCGCATAATATGAATTATCTGTAATTACTCGAGAGACAATTCTGCGTAAAGAGGTTCTAGAAATCGTGACCAACTAATGAACTTGAAAAATAATGCACTACCGTACACGACAGAGCTGTAATACTTGGTATGGAAGTACATTGGCACATAACATTTAATTATAAATTCAACCAGAATTCTTAAATTTTCATCTAGATTTTCCGTTGTCATATACAATCGTAATAATCTTGGTAAGCCAGCGAGAATGTACAATTTTCCCTTTTTTCAGGAGCAGGGGGCATATTTTTAAACTCAATTTTCTGAAAGCCGTCCACCACCTGAAAATATATAATAATAAAATAATTAAAAACGGTTGACAATTATAATAAATGAGTAATAGCAATAACTTACCGGAAGAGTTCCGCAAGTTTCGATTTGACGGCTCAGTTTTCCGGTTGCCGATCTTGGTCCAGTGCTGGTTGATTTATCCAAAGTTTTAAACAAATGCCGAAACGTTGAAGTGTAGAAGGCAAATGAACCAATGCAATGGTCTTTTTTACAGCAATTCGAATCGTCGTATAATTCCACCGTGTGGGTCAGTGTTTGTTGGCTCACCGTCAGTGCATATGCCAATTAATGCATCCAGTGATATATTTTTATCGTTGAAAAAATCATTTAATTTGGTTGTTTTGTATTCAGCGGTTTCATGTTCCAGTCTTACGTAACCCATCAATTCAGAATTCGTTTAGATTAGAGATGACAAAAATATTTTCAAAAGACTTATATTTAAATATTATAATAATCCTTTTTTGATTGCAGCGTTATATTTAGATACCAGATTTAAGTTAATGCTAAGTCCCGAAGGTGTTGAAGATGTTAAAAAACATATTTTAAAAACAATTAACATTTTCAGAAATTAGCAAATGGAAAGAGAAGAAGAGAATTTTATAAGAGGATTAATATCTAGTTCTTCAAAAGATCATGAAGATATGCTCGAACAAGTTCTAAAAAAGAAGGAAAGATTTTCTAAATCAAATTCTTCAAATGAGAGCGTCTTTTCAGTCTTGAAATTCATTTTGTTGCCACAAAGAACAAATTTAAAAGAAGAAAACTTAAAAAATATATTAATTACAAAATTAAATGAATTTTTTTTTGAAAAATAAATAAATTTCCTATTAATAAAACATTTATACTTTTTTTAAATGTTGAACCCGAACCCTGAATCGAACCTGAACTTGAACTTTTTATTTTGATTAACCCGAACCTGAACCCATTTTTTCAAGGTTTCAGTCCCTGCTGTCACATATCAAGGTAAAGTTAAACCAATCGTATCTTTCTGTGTATTGTGAACTTGTGCTTCTATCCATATCTTCTTGAACCGATGGCGGTGCGTATGTTGAATCATCGGAATCTTGGTATGTAGGCATTGATGACATAGACGTTGCTACTTTCTCTTCAATTTCCATCATAAATGCATACACTGCTAGTCGTCTCTGATTATATTGATCGTGCATAAACTCTTTGAGGCTTTCTGGTACCAAGCTGCATGCACATGGAGCTGCCTTCAAATCGCATTTACATGTTCCAATGTGAAAAATTGCTTCCAGAGATTTTAGAAACTCTGAAAATTTTGGGTTTTTCTTTTTGCTCTTGATATTTGTCAAACAATCTATTTAATTTAATAGATACATAATTTTTCGGATTATTTCCTTACCAAGTTTTTCCCAAATTCCAATCAACTTATTTTGTACTTGAATAGTGAATGATTTATAAGAAAACTTTTTTTGGTCTGTTTTAGCACGTTCGCTCAAGTAAAAATAATATCTCAAGATATCCAGATGGGTTGGTAAATTAAGATCAGTCAAATCAGTAGACACACCAAAAACAGTAACATCATGCTTGGGTATATGACTCATTGGGTTTTCGATAGTTGTTGATGTTGTTCTGGCTTCATCTTGCGGTGTAGATGATGGTGGATTCATTGTAATAGGATGATAAATGGATTTTTAAAATAGTACCAACAAGTAACGTAATGAAAACTATATTGTCTACTTATTTGTACTATTTTTTACTTCGTTATTCTACCTGCAATTGTGTCACAGTGATACCTTCATTTTTTAAAAGGTTTGCGGTGCATGGCAGTGATACCTTAATTGTAAAAATGGTTGCAGAAAAAGGCGCATTTCTTATGAAGGTGCCATAAAAAAACCCACAAAATGGGTTGTAAAAATAACATTCATTTCTTAAGTAGGTGTTATAAAAAACCACACAAGTAAGTTTACGAAATGCAGTTGTGTATTGTAGTGGCTTAAAAAACCCACACAAGAAATTTTACGACCTGCAAGTGTGTCACAGGGTTGAATAAAAAACCCACACAAGTAAGTTTACGACATGCAAATGCATCAAAGTGATGCCTTTGTTTTAAAAGGGTTGTAAAAAACGCTAATTTCTAATAATTTTTTTTAGTTTCTTTTCTATTACTAAGTTAAATTCATTTTTTCATTTACATATATTCTGACTAAATAAATTTCTAAACTCTAAAAAGAAAAAAACAAAGCCATTTCGTTGATTTTTTCATGTAAAGTGCCAAAAATGGTGATTTTTTGAAATGTATGGCGAACCCTCGTCCTCGAATGCATATATATATATATATATATATGTGCACAGCGCATGTTGCGGGGACGGTTTTTCGTTTCACAGGTTACTATGAAGACATCTGTATATACAGCCAAAAAAGTCCCTATAATATTCGCTGTATCCAGTAAAATGTCTTCAGTGTATATAGTAGATTAATGTAAAGTTTGAGGTCAGTCTCCAAAGAATAAAAATGTCTTCATAGTAACCAGTGAAACGAAAAACCGTCCCCGCAACATGCGCTGTGCACATATATATATATATATATATATATATATATTCATTGCCCATACTTTGAAGACATCTGTATATACAGCCAAAAAAGTCCCTATAAAATGCGCTGTATCCAGGAAAATGTCTTCAGTGTAAACAGTAGAATAAAGAAAAGTTTAAGGACAGTCCCCAAAGAAACAAAATGTCTTCATATTAACTTGTGGAACGAAAACCCGTCCCCGCAACATGCGAAATGAATATATATATATATATATATATATATATATATATATATATGTGCACAGCACATATTGCGGGGACGGGTTTTCGTTCCACAAGTTACTATGAAGACATTTTGTTACTTTGGGGACTGTCCTTAAACTTTTCGTTATTCTAGTGTTTACTCTGAAGACATTTTACTGGACACAGCGCATTTTATAGGGACTTTTTTGGCTGTATATACAGATGTCTTCAAAGTATGGGCAATGCATATATATATATATATATATATATATATATATATATATATATATATATGTGCATAGCACATATTTCGGGGACGGGTTTTCGTTCCACAAGTTACTATGAAGACATTTTGTTACTTTGGGGACTGCCCTTAAACTTTTCATTATTCTAGTGTTTACTCTGAAGACATTTTACTGGACACAGCGTATTTTATAGGGACTTTTTTGGCTGTATATACAGATGTCTTCAAAGTATGGGCAATGCATATATATATATATATATATATATATGTGCACAGCACATGTTTCGGGGACGGTTTTTCGTTCCACAAGTTACTATGAAGACATTTTGTTACTTTGGGGACTGTCCTTAAACTTTTCGTTGTTCTACTGTTTACACTGAAGACATTGTACTGGTTACAGCGCATATTATAGGGACTTTTTTGCCTGTATATACAGATGTCTTCAAAGTATGAGAAATGCATATATATATATATATATATATATATATATATATATATATATATATATATGCATTTCACATACTTTGAAGACATCTGTTGCATATATATATATATATATATATATATATATATATGCATTGCCCATACTTTGAAGACATCTGTATATACAGCCAAAAAAGTCCCTATAAAATGCGCTGTGTCCAGTAAAATGTCTTCAGAGTAAACACTAGAATAACGAAAAGTTTAAGGACAGTCCCCAAAGTAACAAAATGTCTTCATAGTAACTTGTGGAACGAAAACCCGTCCCCGCAATATGTGCTGTGCACATATATATATATATATATATATATATATATATATGCATTGCCCATACTTTGATGAAGACATCTGTATATACAGCCAAAAAAGTCCCTATAAAATGCGCTGTGTCCAGTAAAATGTCTTCAGAGTAAACATTAGCATAACGAAAAGTTTAAGGACAGTCCCCAAAGTAACAAAATGTCTTCATAGTAACTTGTGGAACGAAAACCCGTCCCCGTAAGATGTGCAGTGCACATATATATATATATATATATATATATATATGCATTGCCCATACTTTAAAGACATCTGTATATACAGCCAAAAAAGTCCCTATAAAATGCGCTGTGTCCAGTAAAATGTCTTCAGAGAAAACACTAGAATAACGAAAACTTTAAGGACAGTCCCCAAAGTAACAAAATGTCTTCATAGTAACTTGTGGAACGAAAACCCGTCCCCGCAACATATGCTGTGCACATATATATATATATATATATATATATATATATATATATATATATATATATATATATATATATATATATATATATATATATATGCATTGCCCATACTTTGAAGACATCTGTATATACAGCCAAAAATGTTCCTATAAAATGCGCTGTGTCCAGTAAAATGTCTTTAGAGTAAACACTAGAATAACGAAAAGTTTAACAGCGAATATTATAGGGACTTTTTTGGCTGTATATACAGATGTCTTCAAAGTATGGACAATGAATATATATATATATATATATATGTGCACAGCGCATGTTGCGAGGACGGTTTTTCGTTTCACAGGTTACTATGAAGACATTTTGATTCTTTGGAGACTGACCTCAAACTTTACATTAATCTACTATATACACTGAAGACATTTTACTGGATACAGCGCATATTATAGGGACTTTTTTGGCTGTATATACAGATGTCTTCAAAGTATGCACAATGAATATATATATATATATATATATATATATATATATATATATATATATATATATATATATATATATATATATATATATATATATATATATATATATATATATATATATGTGTGCACAGAGCATGTTGCGGGGACGGTATGAAGACATTTTAGTACTTTGGGGACCGTCCTCAAACTTTTAATTATTCTACTGTTTACACTGAAGACATTTTACTGGATACGGCGCATATTATGGGGACTTTTTTGACTGTATATACAGATGTCTTCAAAGTATGGGCAATGAATATATATATATATATATATATATATATATATATATATATATATATATGCATTGCCCATACTTTGAAGACATCTGTATATACAGCCAAAAAAGGCCCTATAAAATGCGCTGTGTCCAGTAAAATGTCTTCAGTGTAAACAGTAGAATAACGAAAAGTTTAAGGACAGTCCCCAAAGTAACAAAATATCTTCATAGTAACTTGTGGAACGAAAAACCGTCCCCGCAGTATGTGCTGTGCACATATATATATATATATATATATATATATATATATATATATATATATATATATATATGCGTTGCCCATACTTTGAAGACATCTGTATATACAGCCAAAAAAGTCCCTATAAAATGCGCTGTGTCCAGTAAAATGTCTTCAGAGTAAACACTAGAATAACGAAAAGTTTAAGGACAGTCCCCAAAGTAACAAAATGTCTTCATAGTAACTTGTGGAACGAAAACCCGTCCCCGCAATATGTGCTGTGCACATATATATATATATATATATATATATATATATATATATATATATATGTATTATATATATATATATATATATATATATGTGCATAGCGCATGTTGCGGGGACGGGTTTTCGTTCCACAAGTTACTATGAAGACATTTTGTTACTTTGGGGACTGTCCTTAAAGTTTTCGTTATTCTAGTGTTTTCTCTGAAGACATTTTACTGGACACAGCGCATTTTATAGGGACTTTTTTGGCTGTATATACAGATGTCTTTAAAGTATGGGCAATGCATATATATATATATATATATATTTGGGGACTGTCCTAAAACTTTTCATTATTCTACTGTTTACACTGAAGACATTTTACTGGATACAGCTCATATTACGGGGTCTTTTTTGGCTGTGTATACAGATGTCTTCAAAGTATGAGAAATGCATATATATATATATATATATATATATATATATATATATATATATATGTGCATAGCGCATGTTGCGGGGACGGGTTTTCGTTCCACAAGTTACTATGAAGAAATTTTGTTACTTTGGGGACTGTCCACAAACTTTTCATATATATATGCATTTCACATACTTTGAAGACATCTGTATATACAGCCAAAAAAGACCCCGTAATATGAGCTGTATCCAGTAAAATGTCTTCAGTGTAAACAGTAGAATAATGAAAAGTTTGTTGACAGTCCCCAAAGTAACAAAATGTGGAACGAAAAACCGTCCCCGCAACATGTGCTGTGCACACATATATATATATATATAGAGCAATTCCATATGAAAGCGATCACCTTTTGGACGACCCCTCTCCGATTTTAAAATAAATAGTCTCAATCGATTGCCCATCAAAAAATAATGTACCTACATATTTTTTTTTTTTTATAGTGACTGGTTTAGTGGTGGTGTACACCACTGTCATGTGACAAAATTGAAGAATTCTTCATAAGGGACCTCATTGAAAGTTGTTTTAAAAAAAAATACTAAAGCGATCGCAACGAGTGATAGCTCGTTGGAAAGGTATTGAATCAGGCTATAATTGAAAAATAAAATTTTCCTAATTTTTCTCAGAAATTTACCTTTTTTCCCATGAAAATTAAATTTTCCCATAAAAATTAAATTTTCCGATTTTCCACAGAAGCTCCTAAATTTTCCGGCTAATTTTATTTTTTTGGATTCCTCATAATTTTTGCTTTAAGAATCAGCAATAAAAAAATGGGGCCCGACTCCTTGTTTGGACAGGAGAAGAGCATTTAAGAGACCACCTTGTTTTCATTGTTTTTATAATTATTAAAAATACATTTTAAAAATTATTTTACAGTTAAAAATACATTTATGAAGAAAAAATCTTTCTTATTTTGCTGCTTATACTTAATTACAATTTTTATTAAAAATTTCAATTGTCTTGGCATCATTATAAAATTAAAGTAACTTTAAATTTAGCACGTCGGCAGACGAAGAGTACCGCTTTACATTAATTGACATATCAGAAATATTTGGTATAAAGCAATGAAACTTTTGCGTTCCAGTTATAGTTTTGACATTATTATATCTGTTTTGAAGTCGTCGCTCCATGGCATCGTGTTCTTTTTGAGTGCACAAAACTGTGTTAATGGCAATTTCCTTGCTTTGAATCCACGAAAACAAATGTTGCACATTTAAGATTTGGTCAGTATATGGCCTTTGCAAACTTGCCTTAGTCGCCATGCGTTTTAGGGTTCCCCCTAACGCATCGCTTGGGCCCTTACCGTGGGACGTCGCAAAAAAGTGCCACTCGACCTTGCAGTTTTGTTCTTCTTCAATTATGCAAAGATTGTAAAATTTTTTTTATTCTTGTACTGAGAAGCCGCGCCGTCTGAGAAAAACGTTACTTTGTCGATTGCATCGAATTTTAATCTTAAGAATTCAAACAGTTTCATTTGAAATAAATAAACGGACACATAATTATGAGCTAAACTCTCCACGACAACAACAAGGCTTACGGTCTGTAGTTCGTTATCTTCGTTTTTGAAATAAATGCAAAAAAGATGCACCGTGCACTGGTCGTTTGCCCAGTGATAAGCCTGAATTTCATCCTGAACGAGAAAAGTGTAATTCTCGGCAAAGTCGCTTATCACAATGAATTCATTTTGGGCTAATTTCTCCTTACTTTCCTTTAGAAATTTCGATTGCATCTCGGATATGAAATGGTGCGCCTTCAGTTCATTCAACTTGAATCCGAATTCCTCGATGAATTCCGGAATCTGCTTTACCACGGTCTCAAGGGAACATCTGCCGCTGCTAATTATCCACTGTTTGAAATGCACCTCCTGAATTAACAGCTGTTCAAACTTTTCCGCCAAATATTGCTCTAGCTCGTCAATCTTCGGACAATTGTCGCATTTGGACAGATGACAATTTTCCGTGGGGTATGCGCACAACGACTTCGACAGGAGGTCCCTATATGTTTCAATATCACCGTGAAATACTTTCGATTTCTTGCATGGAAAGAACATTAATTTGATGTTTTGATGAAACATGCAAACGCAGACTGAATGCGTTTCGTGCCTGTCTAATGCCAGCACGCATTCTTTTGGTCGTAGGATGGCAAACTTAGAAAATCCCACTTTTTCTGCTGGGTATTTCTCTTTGAACTGATGGTATGCTTCGGATAGATTACATAATAATAATCTGCGCTGCTTGTGTACTTTTTCTCCATCTTCACGTGTGATAACATAGTCACGTGTACCTGGGCAGGCGCGGCTGTTGTCATCATTGCAGTAAAAATCTTGAATCAATTTCACCGTTGCTTCGCTGAGGGTCCTTGAGCCAAATTTCTTGGTGGGAGTCGCCAATATGCCCTTCTGTCGAACTAATTCTTTGCTTCTTCTCGCGATGTAAAAAGATGTTTAAAACTGTTCAGAAATCTTGCGTATAGACCATGATTGAGGCAGCACAGATAAAATGAGATATTTCTCCGGAAAAGTGGTCGCTAAATTTAATTTTCTTTTCAACTGCTCAATCATTTGTTTGCCGTCATCAACGTCATCTGCTTGACTGCATTCGTTATCAGAGCCTTCATCAAATATTGTCGCGATTGCACTCATAACCTTGCCTTTTTTATCTTTCCTGTATTTTTCACTTCGCAACTTTCTTTTTCTAATAAGCGTTTCACCTAAAGTGGTAATAGCTTCATTCAAAGGACTCAAAGACATATTGACCATCGGAATGTCTGCCTCACTATCAGATGAAACATTTTGTTCAATTGTCATTTCACTCTCGGATTGTGGTTGCATTTGTTTCAATGCATTTGCTTGTTGAGACAAATCGATTTTACACTTGGGGCAAATGAATTCTGCTTCTTCACCGTATTGTATATTTAATTCATTCATGTATCGCTTCGAAACACCAGTTAATTTTAATACTTTTATCTTTTTCGAACGATGCCCACTCTTGTTAAACGGATTGCAGCAAAATTTATTCATTTTACTTTAAATTGTCTTTACAGCTTCACTCTTTACTTTACAAAAAAAACACTTTAACACTTTCACGTTTAGTATTCAACTGAAATTTGACTAAGAGTGTGTGAAGTATTTATATTTATTTTTTGGTAAAAAATAGGTAAAAAAAAATAAGCGATATTTGCTTTTCTTTAATAGGAAAATTTGCGTGAACTACTGGTCATAAAATGTTTTTTAAAGGGGGACTTAATTGGTTACTGCCAATAAGCCGACCACAGGTCATAAAATGTTTTGTAAATTTTTTAAATTACCAGGTAATAAATATTTCGCCATATTTATGGAAAATCCGTGTTTTATGACTTGTTTCTGCACGTGTCATTTTAGGCGAAATATTTATTACCTGGTAGTTTAAAAAATTTACAAAACATTTTATGACCTGTAGCCTCAGTCGGGTTTGGTGTGCCATTACATGCCACTGCTGCTATTATCCATGGATTTATGGCCGATCTTGTGAAGGCAGGCAGACCATATTCACTACACACTCAACTTGGGGCTCTTAAAAAAAAATGATTTTTTCTTCATAAATGTATTTTTAACTGTAAAATAATTTTTAAAATCTATTTTTAATAATAAAATAAAATAATGTTAAATAATTAAAAATAATTCAATTATAAAAAATATAAAAACAATGAGAACAAGGTGGTCTCTTAAATGCTCTTCTCCTGTCCAAACAAGGAGTCGGGGCCCATTTTTTTATTGCTGATTCTTAAAGCAAAAATTATGAGGAATCCAAAAAAATAAAATTAGCCGGAAAATTTAGGAGCTTCTGTGGAAAATCGGAAAATTTAATTTTCATGGGAAAATTTAATTTTCATGGGAAAAAAGGTAAAATTAGGAAAATTTTATTTTTCAATTAAAGCCTTTTTTAAAACAACTTTCAATGAGGTCCCTTATGAAGAATTCTTCAATTTTGTCACATGACAGTGGTGTACACCACCACTAAACCAGTCACTATAAAAAAAAAAATATGTAGGTACATTATTTTTTGCTGGGCAATCGATTGAGACTATTTATTTTAAAATCGGAGAGGGGTCGTCCAAAAATTTGCCAATTTTTATCGTTTTCATATGGAATTGCTCTCTATATATATATATATATATATTTGGTAAATAAGATTAGTTTACTATTAATTTAAAATGAATTGTGGTGGTTGTGTTTTAATTTTAACTTTAAGATATTAATTTTTATTTAAAATACTTAACATTTAGTTTTAAGCAAATTTGAAAAAGAATTCTAATTGTACGTCTGTACGTATAAGCGAAAGAAAAAGGAATGAAAAATATTCATTTTGCATGGTGTTGCAAAACACTATGGTACCCAAGTACCTGGTACTTCTCAAGTAGTCAGTGTGACTTTAGGGTGGCTACATAATTCCCCCCACCGGAGCGGGTTCACCTGAACCTTAGAGGAACCCTAACTCGTCTACCACTTGTAGTAGCTTCAGGTAGCAGCACTTCAGGTGAAAAGTTGACAGTTCGGCTGGAACCTTTTGATTTTTTGTTAGCGTTGAAATCAGCTTTACTAGCAGCTTGCTGGTTTGAAGAATTTTCAGGCAACACTCTTAATTTTGTATCCATTTCAGGTGTGTTGCTCTGTGGAATTGTGATACGTTCAGTTGAGCTATCGTTGTTTGCGATGAAAGCAGGCTTGAGCCGATCGACGCTAATATTGCTTTGGCGACCTCGAATCAAAATTGTGAAAAATTTTTGATATCTTTTTACTACCAAGTATGGACCATCATACGGATAAGTAAGAGAAGGTCGAATCGAGTCGTTGCGGATGAAGACGTGCGTTGCTACTTGAAGATTTTTCGAAATGAAAGTTCGAGGCGTTGAGTGATGTGCAGTGTCGGTTGGCGTAAGTCTTTGCATCGTTGTTCGAAATACCGAAACGAACTCGCTGGCGGAATCAGGAATCTTAATATGTTGAAAAAATTCTCCGGTAATTGTTAAGGTAGAGCCGTATACCAATTCTGCTGGTGAAGCATTAATGTCGGGTTTAAAAGCAACTCGAAGTCCAAGCAGAATTGTTGGCAGATGATGAACCCATCTTGCTGGATTATGGCATAAGATTGCTGCTTTAAACGTTCGGTGCCATCTCTCAATCATACCATTTGATTGAGGGTGGTACGGTGTAGTTCGAAGATGTGTTGCGCCAATTGTGTTGACTAATTCAGCAAAAACTGACGATTCGAATTGACGACCACGATCAGACGTAATTTGAGCTGGAACGCCAAATCGTGAAATCCACTGAGCCAGAAGAGCTTTTACAATTGTATCAGCTGACATATCAGGGATTGGATCTGCTTCCGGCCAGCGTGTAAAACGGTCGATTATTGTAAGGCAGTATCGTTGTCCTTCACATAATGGAAATGGACCAACGATGTCGATGTTGATATGGGCGAAACGTTCTTTTGGAGGTTCGTATTTTACAGGTGTTGATCGGGTGTGTCGTTGAACTTTTGACCGTTGACACTGTAGACAGTTTCGCACAAAAATAGCTGAATCTTTCCGTATCCCAGGCCAACAAAATCTGCCTGTGACCAGTTTGGTGGTAGCCCGGACGCCTGGATGTGACAAATTGTGAATGGCCTTTAAAATTTGTTGACGAAATTCCATTGGTATGTAAGGGCGAACACGTGATGTTGCTGCATCACAGATCAGTTGGTCGTTGCAACCTGGGATTGGAAAAAATTTTAATTTTAATGAATTCATTTTCGTACCTTTATTTTGCAGCATTTGTTGAAGCTCCTCATCATTTTGCTGGGCCACTGGGATGCAGGAATAGTCCACAATTTGGTTGATTGACTCAATGCGAGAAAGTGCATCAGCTGTTGCATTTTCTACACCAGGCGTATGGCGAATATCAGTGGTGAATTGGCTTACGAAATCAAGCTGACGAATTCTACGAGGTGAGGCTTTTTCTAGTTTTTGCTGAAACGCAAAAATTAGAGGTCGATGGTCGGTGACAATATAACAGCTGCGCCCCTCTATCATGTAACGGAAATGGCACACAGCTTGGTATATTGCCGCAAGCTCTCGATCGTATGTCGAATATTTTTGTTGAGTTGATGTGAGCTTCTTTGAATAAAATGCCAAAGGTTGAAGATTATTTTTGATTCTTTGGTGAAGGGCTGCGCCCACGGCTGTATCGGATGCATCAACGTAGATTGCTAATTCGGCTTCGTCATCGGGGTGTGCTAAAAGCGTTGCGTTTGCTAGCTCGATTTTACAGCGTTCGAAAGCAGCTTCTGTGGTCGGAGTCCACTTTAAAGTTGTACGGTCGTTCTTTTTATTGCCAACGATAAGCTGCTGTAGCTGCATTTGATACGATATTGCATGTGGCAAGAATTTTCTGTAAAAGTTAATCATTGCGATAAATCTTTTAAGTTCTTGAGCCACTACTGGTTTCGGAAAATCGCGAATGGCTGCAACTTTTTCAGGCAAAGGACGAATACCATCAGCGTTGACAAGATGTCCAAGAAATTCGATTTCCTTTTAACCAAATTCGCATTTTTTTAAGTTGATGGCAAGATGGTTTTCCTGAAGGCGGCGAAAAACTTCGGCAAGATCACGACGATGCTGTTCAATTGAGGGCGATGCGACAAAAATGTCATCAATGTATGGGAATACAAAATCCAACCCTCGTAGTACCTCATTTATAAGCCGCTGAAAAGTTTGGGCGGCGTTACAAAATCCAAACGTCATGAACAAAAATTCAAACAGGCCGAATGGGGTACAAATGGCGGTTTTTGGAACGTCATCTGGGTGTATTGGGACCTGATGGAAAGCCTTTTGCAGATCAATTTTGGAAAATATTTTCTTACCTCGTAAATTTGTCGTAAAATCTGTTAAGTACGGCAAAGGGTAGCGATCCGGCGTTGTCTGGGCATTTAAGGCACGATAGTCGCCACACGGTCTCCAAGTTCCGTCACTTTTTTTAACTAAGTGCAACGGACTGGACCAGTTGCTGTTGGACGGCTGACAAATACCGGCTTTCAATAAAAAATCGAACTCCTTTTTAGCAGTTGCAAGCTTGTCCGGGGTTAGACGTCTTGGACGACAAAAAACAGGCTGCCCTGTCGTCTCTATTCGATGTGAAATGGTTGAATTCGTCGTAGAACCATATGGCGAAAGTTTTGTGACGTCAGGAAATTCTTTTAGAATATCGGCAAACGGATCGGATTCATTGAAACTTTTGATGACAGCAGCTTCTGAGAACGTTGAAGCTGTAAGTTTCGAGATCAAGCCAGTGACATTGTCAATAAGTCGGCTGCGTTTTAAATCGATGAGCAAATCATAATGCTTGATGAAGTCGGATCCGATGATGGGCGACGTCACGTCTGCAATAACAAAGGACCAATGGAAATCACGACGAAGACCAAGGTCTAATTTCATTCTTTTTTCCCCGATTACTTTAATAGGGGACCCATTAGCGGCAAATAACATGATGGCAGAAGGGCGAACATCGATAGACTTTAACGCTGGAGGCAGGACAGAAACATCGGCGCCACTATCTACAAGGAAATTTGTTTTAGTAAGCTTGTCTTTTACCTGGAGGCGAAATATTTGACACTTGGTGGAAGAGCTTTCGCTGGAATCCTCCACCGGCCAATTAAGTCAAGAAGTAGATGACGATTTAGTTGAAGACAGCGCATTCACCTGGCGTTGTTTCTGTTTACACGGGCTGCGACACTTTTGAGCGTTTCGACCATACTTCCTGTGATACCAGCACTCGTCACCGGTCGTATTGTTGGAAGCAGGACGATTTTGCGATCGATTGCGTGGCGTTGTAGTTCCGTGTGAGCGTGAACGAGTGGAAAAGTTTTCAAACTTTTTGCTCAATTCCATAACAGCTGCTCGCAGTTCGTTGATTTCAGAAGATGGCTTCGCCTGCACACGATTTATTTGATTGGACGCCATTGCATCCACAATAGAGTCGGCCACTCTTGTAAATTCGGCTGGAGTGCTTGTTGTAGCTGCCACCACAGGTTGAGCAAACTCAGGCAAACGTTTTGTCCACAAACCTTTTAGAGCTGCATCTCCCAAGGTGCTACCAGCTACACGCTTCATTTCGAAGTATAGCTCGGAAGGCTTTTTGTCACCGAGAGGGAGCTCCGACAGAAGACGATTGAGGAGACGCTGTTCGCTGTCTGCAAAGTGCTCGATTATCTTTGATTTCACGTATTCATACCTGTCTGTGGGTGGCAAAGAAGCTATGACGTCGGCCAATTGTGAAATTACATCGGGGTTCAATGCTGCCAGTACTGTTGCTGTTTTCTGCTTGTCGGCACTTTGCCAGATGCCGTGAACCAAAAATCCATCGTCGTAAACCATGCCTCGATATTGGTGTTGGTCATTTGCGGGACGGGCAAACGGGCGTAAATTACGGAAATGTTTCCCGTTGGAGCTGAGGCGTTTGAAAGCCCACTGTCATTGCCGGCTGTATTTAGATTTTCCTGCAACATCTTAAAGGTTATGTAACCTCTTCAAGTGAAAAAAAAATGGCGGCCAAATGACTTGTTGAAGCCACAAATATAAATCAAAATGGCCGAAGACCAACGCTTACGAAAAATTTACAAATATATTAATTTGCACGCCACCACAATCTCATCGGGGTCATCACTTTGGTAAATAAGATTAGTTTACTATTAATTTAAAATGAATTGTGGTGGTTGTGTTTTAATTTTAACTTTAAGATATTAATTTTTATTTAAAATACTAAACATTTAGTTTTAAGCAAATTTGAAAAAGAATTCTAATTGTACGTCTGTACGTATAAGCGAAAGAAAAAGGAATGAAAAAATATTCATTTTGCATGGTGTTGCAAAACACTATGGTACCCAAGTACCTGGTACTTCTCAAGTAGTCAGTGTGACTTTAGGGTGGCTACATATATATGTGCATAGCGCATTTTGCGGGGACGGGATTTCGTTCCACAAGTTACTATGAAGACATTTTGTTTCTTTGGGGACTGTCCTTAAACTTTTCGTTATTCTACTGTTTACACTGAAGACATTTTACTCGATACAGCTCATATTACGGGGTCTTTTTAGGCTGTATATACAGATGTCTTCAAAGTATGTGAAATGCATATATATATATATATATATATATATATATATATATATATATATATATATATATATATATATATATATGCATTGCCCATACTTTGAAGACATCTGTATATACAGCCAAAAAAGTCCCTATAAAATGCGCTGTGTCCAGTAAAATGTCTTCGGAGTACACACTAGAATAACGAAAAGTTTATATATATATATTCATTGCACATACTTTGAAAACATCTGTATATACAGCCAAAAAGGTCCCTATTATATGCGCTGTGCCCAGTAAAATGTCTTCAGAGTAAACACTAGAATAACGAAAAGTTTAAGGACAGTCCCCAAAGTAACAAAATGTCTTCATAGTAACTTGTGGAACGAAAACCCGTCCCCGGAACATGTGCTGTGCACATATATATATATATATATATATATATATATATATATATATATATATATATATATATATATATATATATATATATATATATATTCATTATGCATACTTTGAAGACATCTGTATATACAGCCCAAAAAGTCCCTATTATATGCGCTGTATCCAGTAAAATGTCTTCAGTGTAAACAGTAGAACAACGAAAAGTTTAAGGACAGTCCCCAAAGTAACAAAATGTCTTCATAGTAACTTGTGGAACGAAAAACCGTCCCCGCAACATGCGCTGTGCACATATATATATATATATATATATATATATATATATATATATATATATATATATATATATATATATGCATTGCCCATACTTTGAAGACATCTGTATATACAGCCAAAAAAGTCCCTATAAAATGCGCTGTGTCCATTAAAATGTCTTCAGACATTTTGTTACTTTGGGGACTGTCCACAAACTTTTCGTTATTCTACTGTTTACACTGAAGACATTTTACTGGATAGAGCGCATATTATAGGGACTTTTTTGGCTGTATATGCAGATGTCTTCAAAGTATGGGCAATGAATATATATATATATATATATATATATATATATATATGCACAGCTGATGTTGCGGGGACGGTTTTTCGTTCCACAAGTTACTATGAAGACATTTTGGTACTTTGGGGACCGTCCTCAAACTTTTAATTATTCTACTGTTTACACTGAAGACATTTTACTGGATACGGCGCATATTATAGGGACTTTTTTGGCTGTATATACAGATGTCTTCAAAGTATGCGAAATGAATATATATATATATATATATATATATATATATATATATATGCACAGCTGATGTTGCGGGGACGGTTTTTCGTTCCACAAGTTACTATGAAGACATTTTGTTACTTTGGGGACTGTCCTTAAACTTTTCGTTATTCTACTGTATACACTAAGGACATTTTACTGGATACAGAGCATTTTATAGGGACTTGTTTGGCTGTATATACAGATGTCTTCAAAGTATGGGCAATGAATATATATATATATATATATATATATATATATATATATGTGCACAGCACATGTTGCGGGGACTGGTTTTCGTTCCACAAGTTACTATGAAGACATTTTGTTACTTTGGGGACTGTCCTTAAACTTTTCGTTATTCTAGTGTTTACTCTGAAGACATTTTACTGGACACAGCGCATTTTATAGGGACATTTTTGGCTGTATATACAGATGTCTTCAAAGTATGGGCAATGAATATATATATATATATATATATATATATATATATATATATATATATATATATGCATTACCCATACTTTGAAGACATCTGTATATACAGCCAAAAAAGTCCCTATAATATGCACTGTATCCAGTAAAATGTCTTCAGTGTAAACAGTAGAATTTTTTTTTTTTTTTTTTTCAATATCTTTATTTATTACAACTAAGCTTTATGTTTGCTTATCTAGTAACTTATATTTACACAGTTAAATCACGTTTGGTAAGTAAATAACCCAATGGTTATTCCTAAAGGGCATCTAGACATTATTCATCAATCGCAGATCAGATGGTAATGTTCTTCTTAATCTTCTGTTTGCTATTGGATTACGCAGTATTTCCTGTAGTTCTTCATTGCAGTGTTGTTGTAATCTCACTTCATGTTTAGTTGCTATTTTTTTAATTTCATCTACTATGGTTGGTATTCGCAAGTCTCTGTGAAGGTCATCGTTTCTTACGTACCACGGGCAACAAGTGATACATCTTAGCACTTTGTTCTGGAAGGTTTGTTTTTTTAGTGCATCCCCAAAGCTGAATTCCATACGTCCACTTAGGCTTAAGGATTTGCTGGTACAGTAAAAGTTTATTTTTCATTGATATATCAGATGCCGAGCTAAAAAGCCAGTACATCTTTTTGAATTTTTTATTAAGCTCTGAGGTTTTCTTCTTTACGTGCTCTTTCCACTTAAGTTTGGCATCAAGTGTAAAACCCAAGTATTTTGCCGTATTAGCGTATGGCACAATAGTGTTATTTATATAAATCGGTAAATGTTATATTTTCTTATATGTAAAATTAACGTGTGTTGATTTGGATTCATTAAGAAGAAGTCTCCATTTTTTGGTCCATTGAAGGATTTTGTTGGTTGCATTTTGAAGCTTTTTTGTAGCTTCATTTATGTTTTTATCAGTTACAAGAATAGCTGTATCATCAGCAAAGGTTGCAATTTTTGCTTCAGGTGGAGTTGGCAAGTCTCTAGTGTACAGTATATAAAGTATGGGCCCCAGTACGCTTCCCTGTGGAACACCAGCATGAATTTTCGTCAATTTGGAGTACTCTCCTTCATGTTTCACTCTAAAATATCTTCCAGAAATATAACATTTGAGCATGTTTTTAAACTGGTTCGGCAAATCTCTTTGTAGCTTAAAGGTAAGACCTTCATGCCAAACTTTATCAAAGGCCTGCGCTACATCTAAAAAGACACCGGAGCATATTTCTTTGCAGTTTAAAGTATTTTCTATTGTGTTGGTAACTCTGTGAACTTGTTCAATTGTTGAATGTTTACGACGAAAACCAAATTGGTGTTTGGGAATTAAACATCTTTCTTCAAGTATTGGTTGTAATCTTTTTAATAATATTTTTTCGAACACTTTCGCCATTGTTGGGAGGAGCGATATCGGTCTGTACGATGTTTTGTCATGAAGCTGTTTGCCAGGCTTAGGTACATATTTTAAACGAATCGAAGCATTTATTATATATAAAAATAGTCGCATGCCACTTTCCGGGAGCTCTTTTAACACTTTGCCGGTGATAAGATCATACCCTGGTGCTTTATTGGGTTTAATCTCCAGTTTTACCAAGTTGTTTAGCTCACGAAGGGTTACTTCAGAAATTTCTTTAGAATCAGCTGTATAAAAAATTTCAATATTTTCTTCTGATGTTAGTCTATGCAGCGGTTGAAAGGTATCTTCAAGGTGTTTAGCTAAGAGGTCAGCTTTGTCTTGGGGACTTTTTGCCCATGTACCATCACATTTTTTTATAGGTGGAATAATCTTGGGTGTATTTTGAAAGTGTTTTGTTATCTTCCATAATGAGTAATCGGTATCTTTTGTAGAAGATAAACTTTTTAGCTGTTCTGTCATGTTGTTATTTTTAATAGTGGAAAGCATTTTTTTTAATCTATTAGAAAGATTGTTGAGAATATTTTTGTTTTCTGGACTTCTTTGTTGTTGCCAGGTTTTTCTTGCTTTACGTTTTTCAGAAAGTAGATTTCTAATTTCTTCAGGATATTTAGGTAAGCTCTTTCTTTGTATATTTGGGCTGCTGTTCCAGGCTGATGCCTGTATGACTTCTATCAAATTGTCTAATTCAGATTCTACTTCATAAGGTGACTTAAGAGACACATTTAGTTTTATATTTGTATTTATGTTAGAGCGAAATTTGTGCCAGTTGGTTTTGTTGTTTACCAGACATGGTGGTTGTGGAAAATCACTTACAGTTTCATTTACCAGTAACTTGACTGGCGAGTGATCTGATGACAGATCCTCTGCATTTCCAACTTGTATGTAGTTTTTTGCGATACCTCTCGTTATAAAAAAATCAATGAGGTCAGGGATTTTATTTGGATCTGCTGGCCAGTAAGTTGGCTTGCATCCAGAGTGAAAAAAACAATTCATTATCTTACCAGCATGATATAACTCCTTTCCTTTAGTTGTTGTAAGTCGTGAACCCCAATATAAATTTTTTGCATTAAAATCGCCTCCTAAGATAAAACAGGGGCCTAATGTTTTGAAAAGGTCAACATATTCAGGTGATTTTAGGTTATATTTTGGAGGGCAATATATTGCTGCTATGTTAAATTGTTTATTTTTTATTTCTATCTTAACTGCGATGACTTGCATATTTTGTTCTTCTATTTTTTCTGTTACATAATGTTTAATGCTTTCTTTTATAAATATTGATGCACCTGCTTTTGCTTTATTTAGTGGATGTATTGCATTGTAACATTTATATCCTTTAATTTGAATATACGTTTGTTTCGTGTTATGGCTTTCAGATATAAGACATATATCAACTTTTTGTTCATTTAAGAACAAACTAAGCTCAAGTTGGTGGTTTTGTAAACCATTGGCATTCCACGTAACAATACTTAGATTTTTAGGCATTGTTCTTTTTTAGTTGTGATGTTGTAGTCTAGACTCAAGTGTCTTTACACTATTGAATAACATTTCATTAATACGACTCTGTTCTTCAAGCCTTTGATTAACCTTGTTGAGAGTTTGGGATATTTCTTGTATAGTTTGCTTATTATCATAAGTTCTATTATTTCCTTCATTAGCTACTTGCGCATAGGTTAACTCTTCATTTTGTTTGGAGCTTATTTGCCTAAGCCTCACATTATTTTCTTTTTGCTGTATTGGATTTGTTTGCGTTTTTTGATTTTTTATTGATTGTTTTCTAATTTTTTGCAACTCTTTTGCAACTTCACACCCCCTGTAGTTTGCAGGGTGGCGACCTTTACAGTTTACACACACTGGAGGAGAGGATTTATTAACTGTGCATAATGCAGACATATGCTTCCCTGCACAGCTGACACATCTTGGTTCTCTTGAACAATATTTTTGAGTATGATTATAACCCTGACATTTCTTGCATTGCGCGATAACTTCTGGATTCTTTTTTAAAGCCTCTATTTTAACTTTAACGTTTAGTATGTATCTTATGTTAAAAACTTTATCAACGGACCCTTCGTTTTTAAAGGAGACCATAAATAACGGAAGTTTATTTTTCTTGTTCCCTTCATCAGTTCTGATCTTTTTGACCATATTTACAACATCTAGAACTTCGAATTTTTGATATTGTAGATCTTCCTTAATATCTTCGGGTTTACAAGTATATATATGCACAGCACATATTGCGGGGACGGGTTTTCGTTCCACAAGTTACTATGAAGACATTTTGTTACTTTGGGGACGGTCCTTAAACTTTTCATTATTCTAGTGAAGACATTTTACTGGACAAAGCGCATTTTATAGGGACTTTTTTGGCTGTATATACAGATGTCTTCAAAGTATGGGCAATGCATATATATATATATATATATATGCATTGCCCATACTTTGAAGACATCTGTATATATATATATATATATATATATATATATATGTGCACAGCATATGTTGCGGGGACGGGTTTTCGTTCCACAAGTTACTATGAAGACATTTTGTTACTTTGGGGACAGTCCTTAAACTTTTCGTTATTCTAGTGTTTACTCTGAAGACATTTTACTGGACACAGCGCATTTTATAGGGACTTTTTTGACTGTATATACAGATGTCTTCAAAGTATGGGCAATGCATATATATATATATATATATATATATATATATATATATATATATGCATTGCCCATACTTTGAAGACATCTGTATATACAGCCAAAAATGTCCCTATAAAATGCGCTGTGTCCAGTAAAATGTCTTCAAAGTAAACACTAAAATAACGAAAAGTTTAAGGACAGTCCCCAAAGTAACAAAATGTCTTCATAGTAACTTGTGGAACGAAAACCCGTCCCCGCAACATGCGCCATGCACACACATATATATATATATATATATATATATATATATATATATATATATATATATATATATTTTCCCTTAATTCCTGAAATCAAACATACTCCTTATTAAGGCAAGCATCACTTAAAATAATGAAGTACAGACAACGTCTTAGGTTAGGTTAGGTCGAAAGGAGGATGAAGCATCGAAATTCAACCTCATATCGCTACGATATACACCTAGGCCTTTGCTGGGTCTGTTGTGCGCTCCTTCAGAACATGGATATTGTTAACGTCCGGTTTTCAGAAACCTGGTTTCCCGGACGTAACTCCTCAAGGTTTTCCAGTCGACGTTCCTCAGGTATTCCAGGTCCGATATAACATTGCCCCCGAGGTGCCTGGATCTTAATTATGCAAATGCCTGACAGTGGCAGAGAAAGTGCGCCAGCGTTTCACTCTCCTTGCCACACGCTCTACACTCGTCAGAATCTGCCCGTCCAATCCGGTACAGTTGTGCCCGTCATCCTGCATGACCAGTCAGGATACGTACCATTATACTGACCTCGGACTCACTTTCATTAAGGAGGCCTCTTGTCCTCTTCTCGTCTGCCACACCGTCCCGTTGTTCCAACAGGCCGTGTGGGTTTCTCTTGTCCACGCCTTTAATTCCGCTTTTGTTGCCTCAAACGGTTTTGCGTTCGCCAAGTTAACTGCCTCGAGTTATCTTCCTCCGACGGCCAGTGTATTGGCCCTTTCGTTCCCGGCTATCCCCGAGTGGCCCGGTACCCATATAATATAAATCCTGCCCCCAGAGGAAAACTCAGTAATGGCTCTTATACAGTCCAGCAAGCTTCTGGACTTAACCCTACTCGCTGATATCGCCCTAATCGCCCTTTGGCTGTCGGTGAATATGTTGGCGTCTCCTCGCCCCATATTCGATTCAATCCATCTCACACACTCCGTAATAGCACGGAATTCCGCTTGGAAGCTTGTGTTGTTATCAGGAAGACGGAAGGATATCCCGGTCTTCGAGTTCTCAATATAGACCCCCATACCCGTTCTATTCCTCAACTTAGATCCGTCTGTGTAGCAACAGATCACCACGGGCATTCGCCCCAGAGTTCCGCTCGACCATTTAAAAACGCAATAATTTTCTTAAAATACTAGAATCAACCATTATACATGGACCTGATGATAGACCATTTGCGAAAGTAAAAGTTTTCGATGAAGTTTTAATCGGTTTACTTGATTCAGGAGCGAATGTCTCTGTTTTAGGTAAAAATTGTTTATCTTTTGTGGAAAGAAATAATATTATACAAATTTAAATTCTTCCTTGCAAACTGCTAATGGCGCTAAACAAAATGTTGTTCAATTTTTTACTTTGCCAATTTTTTTTTTAAAGGTGTAACAAAAAACATCGAATTTTATTTAGTTCCATCTCTTAATCAAGATGCATACTTTGGTATAAATTTTTGGCAACAATTTGCTTTGGCCCCTGAAATCGTTTCTACAGTTTCGACTATTGAAACAGAATCATCTACTGATCTAAATAAAAACTTTCATGACCTTTCGCTGGAACAAAAACACATATTTGAGAAAACCATTTTAGAGTTTCCGTCATATGAAAAACGTGGTTTAGGGTCTACTGATTTATTGCAACATCATATCGATCTTAAGGATGCATTCCTTCAAATAAAATTAACTTAATCGTCAAAGGAAAAGAGACCTTTGTTATACCAGGAAAGCCATTATATCATTACATATATATGCCATTTGGACTTCTTAATGGTACACAAACTATGAGTCGACTTATGAACCGAGTCATTTCTTCACGGTTAAGAAAAAATGTTTTCATATATTTGGATGGCTTACTGGTCTGCAGCAACAATTTTGAGTCGCACATAAAACTTTTGAGCGAAGTCGTTTTCTGTCTTAAAGCAGCAAAATTTTCAATACATGTTAGTAAAAGCTCTTTCTGCCAAAAGGAAATTCGTTATTTGGGCTACATTGTTGAAAATGGATGCTTTAAAGTCGACCCTGGAAAAGTGAACATAATCAAAATCTTTCCTTTACCTAAGCCTCCAAACAAGTCCGTAGGTTTATTGAAATGGCTAATTGGTACAGATTATCTGTAATTTTTCAGATCTTGACTGACCTTTAACAGATTGTTTGAGAAAATCGCAGAAATCGTTTGCTTTAACCGATGCGGCAAAAATCTCTTTCGAAAAGCTTAAAGAAGCGTTATACAACCTGATTTTGGTCGTGAATTTGTTATTCAGTGTGATGAACAGGGCAGAGAACATCCCATAGCGTTTGTATCTTAAAAATTGAACAAACGCCAAAGAAATTACACGGTAACTGAACTTGAATGTATGGCAGCAGTTGTTTTTGTCAACAGATTTAGACCATATATCGAAGGCTTACCTTTTCGTATTATAACTGACCACGCTTCGTTGAAATGGCTTGTTTTGCAAAAGGATTTAAGTGGACGCTTGGCCCGTTGGAGCCTTAAATTACAACGATATGACTTCAGAACTGAACACGGGAAGGGTTCATTAAACGTTGTCCGTGATTATTTATCTCGAATTGACGTAGAAGAATTAAGGCTATCTGATACATCCTTATAAATAGAGCTTTCCCCTCCAGATTTTGATGAAGAAGAATATCAAAAACTTAGAAAAACAATTCCAGAAAATAAGAATTCACTGCCAGACCTATGTATATTAGACAACTTCATTTATAAGCGCATTAAGTTCAGACAAGGTGCTGAAGATGAAAAAAATGGCTTATGGCGTCTTTGGATACCAAAGTCCTTATCCCAAAATGTCATACAATCTGTTCATGACTCAATTCTTTCATGTCATGGTGGCTTTGCCAAAACATTGGCTAGAGTTCGCCAAAAATACTTTTGGCGTACTATGGCAAATGACATCAAATCTTATATTCAGAAATGCGAAAAATTTAAAAGCATTAAATCTTTTAATCAAATCTCCAAACCTCCCATGGGTAACCAATTTTTAACAAACAGGCCTTTCTAAAGATTTTACTGCTATCCATACTATGCGGCTTTCGGTCAGAATATGGTACAAGATGGACCTACGTACAAAATTTTGGAAAAACTCGGGTGTTTATCGGTTAAAGATTTCATTATTTCCATTAATGTTGACAAATAAAACAACGTTAGAACAAATATTTGGAATAACTTGAATACAGCTCATGATAAGGCAAGAAAAACATATAATTTTCGTACTAGACCTATAAGTTTTCAAAAAGACCAAACAGTTTTTAGAAAAAACCATGTTCCTTCCTAGCAATATGTCCAAAAAAATTAACAAAAAGTTTATGCCGAAATTTGTAAATGCAAGATTGGTATGTATGGTTGGCATTGTATGATCTAGAGGAGCTAAAAGAAAAATATGTAGGCAGGTTTCACACACCCAGAAAACAGTTTCAGTTGTGGCCAACGAATTTGTTGCCAATCAAATTCTGGCGGTTACGACAACTATCTTCATATTAAATTATATTTTTAGTTGTGAAAGCCAAATTGAGTTCTCTAATTTAATATTTATAGTCCACATAAATATTATTACGGTCCACAAAATGTTATTTTAAAAAAATTTAAGTTTTTGATTTTTCCGGTATCGAACCTACCATTCAGATTCATACTTCACACTCTTACTTACTGTATCACAAATTAATTTAATTTTCATTGAATATTTGATTTAAATTAAAAAAATATATTTTTTTTAAATGTTTGCCTTTACCAGGATTTGAACTCGGAAATTGTGAGTACTAGGCTAGCTCTTTACCCACTAGCCTACAAACACTTATAAACTTTAATTACTAATTTTGAATTTAAATAATTTTTAGGAAAATAAATATAGCAGAAAATTCGTTTACAAATACAAATCGTTAGTGGCTTCTTTAATCAATACAATCCACAATTCGGTTGGTTTGACTGAAACAATAATTTAATGATATATTTGATGAGGAAACCGTATTTGTAGTTACCACTTTCGAATATCGACAATTTTTTAATAAATTTGATAGATTGTACTAACATTCTAGAACATTCACTAAATAAATGTACAAAATTCCTAAATGAATTTTATTAGTAAAGATGATTGAAAATATCAAAAATAGGTTAATAGTATCCTGTTTTGGTTTCTTTTCTCGCTTTGCACAATTGCCATATTTTTTCTATAATAATGGATTATAGGTTATTCCAAATAAAATAAATTCCTTTCAAATAAATGTTAATGGTTTTGATCGAATTGCAATCAGTCTTTTCTCTGGGTACACCTCTGGTTTGAAACCGTATTTTTTGCCGGCTTTGCGTGGGTCGTGCCACACTGTGACACTTCCTAACGAATAATAAAAATTGTAACACAATTATCGGAAAAAAAATTATTTTCCTGTTTATCATTCGATTTAAAAAATCTAAAAACGAAGCAGGTTTGTTACAAAATTTTTTTATTACTATTGTAAACACGCTTTCAATTTGCCTGCCTAATATCAATTTGACCTGCCTAATATCAATTTGACCCATAACGTAAATTTTTAAATACAGGTAAAATTGAATTTTTAATATAAATTTTGAAAACAGTTTGCGTTCAAAATAAAATTTCATTGTCATGATTTATTCACGCGAATTTTGACAGCTGGAAAACTGTAGTGTAGTAATAAATGAAAATATCTAGAATACTTGACTACTGATATAAATACGAGTACTTGGTGATGCAGTAGTTCAGTTTTAAATAAAACGCTGTAGTATTAAGAACTAAAGTGTGGCTAACGTTTAGTCTATTTACATCGTGTAAATAAAGTGTGCTAATAAAGTGTTTCTGTATTTTTAGTGGCTGTTATAAATAAATAGTGCTATAAATAGTTTTAAACGGTGTTTATTATTTGCAATAAAAAAAGAACTCGATTTATTAAAAAGGTAAATAAATAAACTTTTTTATAAAGGGTAAAATCTTAACAATTGGAGTCAGAAGTGGGATTGCAATATAATAAGCTGTCATGAAATTGGAGGAGCTTAAAGTGGAGCAACTCAAGAAGAAATTAAGTAAGTTGGAGCTAGCGACAGCAGGTAATAAGACAGAGTTGCAAAAGCGGCTGATAGAGCAATTCGAGCGGCGTAACATTGACATTGCGACTTACGAATTTGATGAAAAAGAATCAATGGAGGTTACAACCCGTAGAACAGAAGGTAATATGGAGTTAAGCGCAATGTTGGCCACTATGATGGAAAACAACAAGAAATTGCTAGAAACTTCTAGAACAGATAATGAGAACTATTCACTTAGATGGAAATGAAACTGCTACCTAAGATGGAAACGAAACTCTTAACTAAGATAGAAATTTCGAGGGCAAATAACGAAAAACTGTTAACTAAGGTGAAAAAAAAGCTTCAAGAAACTTCTAGAGGCTCTAATGAGAGGATGGACTGATTTGACAAGAAGTTATCCGACTTAGAGAAGTTATCCGACAAGCCAAAGATGTCGAGAAAAAACTACAAGATCTAGAATATACCGAATGGAAATAAGAGGTAGACTGCAGAAAGCAAATGAGTAATTGCAAGATTTTGCGACAGAGATTAAGCAGTTGGTGCAGCAAACTTATCTAGGCGAAAATAATCCATTCTTAGATCAGTTCAAAATTGAAGCATTTGTGAATGGAATTCGGGATACTGATGTGAGACATGCCGTGTGTGCTACGGAGAAATCGACTTTTGCTGAAACTGTCATTCGTGCTGGCACAAGAGACTGCGAAGGTAATTTCAACCCACAAATATTTAAGGTGCGTAAGCTCGAAGTGACTGCTGAAAGAGAGCAAGATATAAGCACAAAGTTAACAGAAGGGTTCAGAGAGGTGCGCACTGAGTTAGAAGATGCATTTAAGCAAGCATTAGGGGAGAAGCAAGTCAAGAACCATGATAAATGCTACAACTGCGGTAGAGTGGGAAATTTCCAGCGAAATTGCAAAGCACCAAAGAAAAGCCTCCGGGCTGATCAGCCATCAACACAGGAGTCACCTTTAAACTAAAAAGAGCTAGCACTACGGGGCACGAAATAGCTCCCACAATCGGTGGCCCCACAATCTCCATATCAGTAATACAGCAGGAGAAAAGCAATCTTACTGCTTATGGGTACATCAACGGGCGAAAGCAAATTTTTACGATAGACACAGGAGCATCACAGTCAATCATCAGGCCCGATTTAGTGAAAAAGACAGTTGAACCACTACTTGGGAGCCTGTCTATGTTAAAATAAACCAAAAACGAACGATTGCCAACATAAGCGTCAATCACGTATTTATTGTTGCCGATATTGTGGACGAAGTAATCATTGGTGCAGATTTCATGATTAGTAACGGCATTAATCTGCATATGGCCCAAAAAGTTATGATTTGGCGCAATGTTGAAATACCCCTTGATGTTGGATATGAGCAAGCGGATCTAGTAAGAAAGCTAGTAACCATCAGTCATCAGAAAATACCGGCACGGTCAAAAACTTGAGTATAGGTGCGTATGGAAGGAAATTGTCAGGACAGCAGCTTGTGGGTGGTAGAACCATCAGAAATAAAAAGTGATCATATAAGAGCGAAAGACCTCGTGAAAACCAACAAAGACAAAAGAGTTCCTGTATGGGTACTGAACTTATCAAATTGTGAAAAAGTTGTCAGAGCGAACTCTGAAATAGCCAAATGTACAGCGCCAGAAGCAATAATCAGTTGCGAAAAGAACTTGGAACCTTCCAATGTGCCCTTGAAGATCGAGCGATGCTGAAGAAAAACACTTTGATGATTAAATATAAGTTATTTTATTTAATGTTTTAAATAAAGCAACACGATTCTTTGAGTACTTGACTACAACTGTCTTTTTTATTGTCAGAAAAATAAATTTATAATCTATAATTTGCTTACTCTAGAAAAAGGTAAAATTCTTAAGAATAAGATAATTTGTTTAAAATATTACAATTGCAAAACCACAGACATATCGTCAGCAGTTTTGTTATTAATAAAATCATAAAAGTGAAATGAACTTCAATAAGTTTATCAATTAGCAAACGCAGCAGATTAAAAGAATGAGGGAGTATTCATAATTAATTTAAAACTTAATTTGTGTTAACTTATATGTTGGATAAAAATTGAGCTTCATTAAAAACACTTATTTCAATTACAAAGTTTAAACCGGAAAAAAGGGATAAAAACGAAAGCTAAATTACAATAGTAGAGATGTCAAAAGATTAACATATGATCTACAAAGTAGCCATATCAATGAATTTAGAATGCGAATTGTATATGGGCTATTCCATAGTTATTTCAATAGCCCTTCTCATTCTAAATCATTAATAATTTTTAATTTTGATCTTAAATCTTTAATTCTATGTGGTGGCAGTGGTTTTGTCCGCAAATCAGCCTGAATCTCGTTGGTAGGACAGCATTGACACTTTATTATACCTTTGGTTACAAAGTCTTTGACGAAATGATATTTTATATCAATATGTTTAGTCCTGCTGTTTACTTTGAAGCCTTCGATAATTTTTATGCAACTTTGGTTATCTTCTTTTATGATGATAGGTTCAGTGATCTGCTCTCCGAAATCGCCTAAAAGCTCTTTCAGCCACAACGCTTCTTTGGATGCTTCAGCAAGTGACACAAATTCCGCTTCTGTCGAAGATAGAGCCACACAAGTTTGTTTACGACAAGCCCAAGATACAACGGCACCATAAATTTTGAATAAGTACCCACTGTTCGATTTTCTGGTCAACCTATCTTCACCCCAATTGGCATCTGAATAACCTAATAGTATTTGGTCATTATCTGGTATTATATGCAACTTCATATCAATGGTTCCTTTTAAATATCTTGCCACCCTTTTTAGCTCAGTCCAGTCTTCTTCATTAGGATTGCAGGTTTTTTGACATAAAATGTTGACTGCTGCTGTGACATCTGGTCTCGAATTTAGGGTTATATATAGTAAACTTCCAATAAGTTTCTGGCAATTTTTATTGCTGGTTAATGGATACCGGATTTTCCATAAGAAATCTCCAAGGGAATTGACGATGGTTTTGAGTCTTGAAGTCCAGTTTCTCTCAATACCTTTTCAATGTATTCTGATTGTGAAATTGAATAAAAACCATCCTTTGAACGTTCAACTTTTATTCCAAGATAGTGTTTTATTGGTCCCAAGTCAACAATTTTAAATGCACTACTGAAAATATTTTTTCCCTTAGTAATTGTTGATTCATACCTAGCAGCGATGAGTATATCATCCACGTAAATTAATACAAATGTTAATTCAACCCCTTCTGAATGTATATAAAGGCATGGATCCAAATTGCTTTGCCGGAACTTGTGCTTTATTAACACATTATGTATTGTTTGGTTCCAAGACCTTGCGGATTGTCCATATACAGATTTTTTTAAAACACATACCTTATTTTCACAATCTTTATCCTTAAAACCTTTCGGCTGCTCCATAAAAATTTCTTCAAGTAGATTACTGTTGAGGAATGCTGTTTTACAGTCGATATGGTGAATTTTAAGCTTTCGCTTACCACCTATTGCAAGCAATGTTCTTAACGTAGTATGTGAAATAACTGGTGCAAAAACTTCGTCGTAATCGACACCATGTTGTTGTGAAAAACTTCGGGCCACCAGCCTTGCTTTATATTCTATACCATTAACAACTTGTTTTCTTTTGTAGACCCATTTACATCCTATAACATTACGCTCTTTTGGCCTATTTACTAGTATTCAGGTCTTATTATCTTTCATGGACTTAATTTCTTTTTTCATAGCTGTAAGCTAATTTTTACCTTCATCACATTGAACAGCTTCTTCATAAGTTGTATGCACATCACTTTATATCAAATTCAAATAACGCTCTGGAATCTTTCCTTTTGTAGGACGTTCCGATCTTCTTAAATCTGGAGTTGACTGTTGGTTGTTTTTACTATCTGAATAGTTTGCGGGGTCATGTGTAGTTAAGGATTTATCGATGAAATTGAAAGTATCATGAAACTCGTCATCATCTTTTTCTGTTTTTTGTTTATCATCATATCCTTTAAAAATATCTTCAGCTTCGTTATATGAATAGGGTTTATTTTTATCATTTTGAAAACCTTCAATTTTTCCGGTAAACTTTACGTCTCTTGATATATGAATTTTACGCTCTTCGTCAACCATTCGATAATCCTTTGAATTTTGATCATAACCAACAGAAATCATTTTTGTTGATTTGTCACATAATTTCTTTCTTTTTATTTTAGGAATGTGGTCAAAACCTGATTCACCAAATATCTTAAAATTTCTTAAATCCGGAACTTTACCAAAAATTTTTTCATAAGGTGTTACGCCTGTTGTACGAGTAACAATTCGATTCTGCAAATAATTAGCGGTTGATACAGCTTCGCCCCATAGTTCTCTTGATAGTTCAGCTCCAGAAGGCATGCATCTAACCATTTCAATAAGTGATCTGTTTTTACGTTCTGCAACGCCGTTTTGTTCTGGACTATAGCCGGCAGTATATTGCATCTGAATGCCTTCGCCTTCCAAAAAATTAATTATTTCTTTATTGATGTATTCTTTACCACGAAATATTCTTGGTTTCTGACCAAAAATATTTTTAATCAGCGAAACAAAATTCTTCAATTTTTCGATTACCTCAAATTTATATTTAAAGAAATAAATGTAACAAAATCTACTGTAATCATCTATAAACGTTAATATGTTCCGGTTACCACTGGGTGTAGCCGTTTCCACTGGTCCACATAAGTCTGTGTAAATTAAATCAAATCCTTTATTTGAAATTATCCCAGCTTTGTTTGGAAATGGTGTTCTTGTAGATTTACCAATCGGGCAAACTTCACAACAGTTGCTGTTAGAACACGGTTTTATATTTAGACCTGTTACCAGCTGTTTTAATTGCATAACTTTAATAAAGTCTACATGTTTATGGCCTAATACTTTATGCCAATAGTGAATGCAATCAATTCCACATACCTTCATTAGATTTAAATGTTCAATATTTTTGCAAAAATACAAACCAGCTTTAGATTCAGCAAAAAATAAAATTTCATTATTTTTCCGTACGATGCATTTATCTTCTTAAAATTCAACATGACATCCTTTTCTGGTTAATTTTCTTACTGACAATATGTTCATGTTTAGTGATGGTGTATATAAAATACTTTCAAACGTTATGTTATTGTAATCGCCATTATTCTTTATTTTTATTGTTCCTTCGCCTACCGCTGTTACATTTTCATCATTTGCGAGAACTATGTGTTTTCTCTTGTCTTTGTCTATGCTTACAAACATACTTTCGTCATTACACATATGACACGATGCACCGGAATCAACGATCCATTTACCATGGTCTTCTGTTGTTACCAAACAAAAATCTTTACTTGTGGCTGCATTAGCCCTTTGTTGTTAATGTTCCTTTTTCCACACATTGTATCGTGTACAATTTTTCTTCAAATGACCTTTCTTGTGGCAAAAGAAGCATTTAATATTAAAGTTGTGTCTTTTATTTGTAACCATCATAGCCTTTTGTGCATCTGCACATATCATAGACTTTTGTGCATCTGCAATATCACCACCTTTACACGTAATTGTCTACGGAGTTCTTACATTTTTAACTCTAAGTGCCGACGCATTGCAGCATTACTGTTCAATTAACATTAGCTAGACATTGATTATTTTCAATGTTTTTGTAGTTAATGTGAGTAGTTTGGTGCTCCAGTGGGGTATGGCTTCGCATATCCAGTGCATAATTTGCTGCGATTTGCTGCAATATCACCACCTTTACATCTGGAAAATTATTCGATTAATTTGGATTTTACATATGCAATTGTTAATTCCTCTTCAGAACGTGATTCGAATGCAGTTATCAAGTTCTTATAACTACTTGGTAAACTGCTTAAAAGCATAGCATTTTCACCTAAATTTTGTAATTTCAAAAATAAATCACGCATTATACCGATATGAGCGTTAACGTCGCCGCTATCATCTAAGTGCATACATCAAATTTGTCGCATTACGCCTACTTTGTTGCTTAAGGATTTCCTTTCGTGATAATTTTGCAAATTCTGCCACATTTTAGCCGATGTAGTACATTGCCTTATAAGATGTAATTGATCGTCCTCCACCGCTAACGAATTTGTTGCTCTGGCGATGTTATCCTTTTTTATCCAATCATCTGCGCCTGATTCTGGTTTTTTCTTTGTCAGAACATCCCAAACACCTTCTTTAATCAACAGCATTTCTACCTTAAACTTCCATGTGAAATAATTTTCACCGTTAAGTTTTACCACTGATGTTTTTATTTCAGCCGTCATTTTTCCTTTAAATTTTATTATATTTCGATTAAAATTACTTTAACTAGGGTGACTGGGCCCATAACCTGAAGAGAAACACTTTGATGATTAAATATATGTTGGATAAAAATTGAACTTTATTAAAAACACTTCTTTCTATTACAAAGTTTAAACCGGGAGAGAAAGGGATAAAAAGGAAAGCTAAATTACAATAGTAGAGATTTCAAAAGATTAACATATGATCTACAAAGTAGCCATATCAATGAATTTAGAATGCTAATTGTATATGGGCTATTCCATAATTATTTCAATAGATGCTAGCAGAATATGTGGAGAAATGGGTAAAATAACTGGCACCGCATGATAGAAATAAAGCCAAACAGTTAATCAGGAAATACGGCTCTGTCTTCGCCATGAAAACCCAAAATCAAGGAAGAACGGCGATTGTAAAACACAGAATAAATACTGGTGAAGGGAGGCCAAAAAAGCAGGAGCGCAGAAGTATTCCTCTAGCAAAACGAAATGAAGTTAAAGAGTTAGTCAACTAAATGGAGCGTAGTGAAGTAAACGAACCATCTTCTAGCCCATGGAGCTCGCCTATAGTTTTAGTTAAGAAAAAAGATGACAGCACCCGAAATTGTGTTGATTGCAGAAAACTAAGTGACATCACCAAAAAGGCCAGATATCCCCTACCGAAAAACTTTCGATGAATACCTGAAGAAATTACCAGAAGTCTTAAGACGAATATCTCCGGCTGGACTTAAGCTTAGCGCAAAGAAATGTTCACTTTTCCAGAGGGAAGTCAAGTATTTGGGGCACCGCGTAACTGCAGAGGGTATATCAACCAATGAAGATAAGATTCGGGCTGTAAATTATTGGATTTGCCCATGTTGCGCAGCTTTCTAGGCCTCGTCACATACTACCGACGATTTGTACCAAATTTTTCCAGTTTGGCTGTGAGTATACATGAGCTAGTTAAGAAGGCGCGACAATTTCATTGGGGTGAAGCCTAAGAACAAGCATTCCTAAGGATCAGGGAGTTACTATGTACGGCACCGATTCTTGGATTTCCTGTGGCCGGAGAAAAATTTGTGCTGGATAGTGATGCAAGCGGATACGTAATAGGAGGTGTGCTTTCGCAGGTGATCAATGGAAGCGAAAAAGTCATAGGCTATTACAGTCGAGTAATTTCGAAGCCTGAAAGGAATTACTGCGTAACGCGACGGGAATTCTTGGTGGCGGCAGTATCTGAAAAGCACTACCACAAGTATTTGTACGGTCAGTACTTTTAACTAAGAACCGACGATTCTGCTCTCAGGTGGCTGCTAAAATTTAAACAACCAGAAGGGCAGCTAGCTCGTTGAATTAAACGGGTTCAAAGCTATGGTTTCAGATTGGAGCCAAATGTTCCGTTGCTTGATTTCTAAAGTTTGGCGTAGTAATTATTACTTAATCGAAATTAAGGAGATAGGCAGCAAGAACACAGGGGGTCCTTGAAGCGTACACACAGCACATCGATCGATGATGCCTTAGCCTATCAGGACTCCAATGACCGTCCATGCGTGGAGTTTAAGCTAGATTTATCCAGATGCAGATGTGGTTTCTTGTGTTGCACGACACGGAGTCGCATCTGCGCACAGTGTGGTAAATCGCAAATCTAACTGGACAAAATTAATAAATCGCGTTGGGTTCACTTTTGAATTATATAATAAATGAGTTAAAATATATAACTGATTATAAAAAATCAACTTTTTTTTTTTAAATATTTTTTTTAATAAAATGAGGCAAAAAATAAACAGTTCTCGCTGTTAAGAAAAAATGCATTTTTAAGATAAAAAATTGGTTTCTTAAGTACATCCTCTGAGATTATTTGTAATGAAATAATTAAGTGAGGTTTTACGTAAGGAGTCGGAGATAATCATTTTTAATATTAAAATAATTTTAATATTTTTAATAAATATTTAATAATAATTGTTTTATTTACTTGTTTGTGCTTTATTACATTAATAATACAGATAATAACACAAAAATACACATAAAGATTTTAATTTATTTACTTTTATATGCATCGTTAAAAGTTTCTTCCTGCTCAAAAGCATCAACAGATAATAATGAAAGAACTTCTTTTGTTATCAAACCTCGAACTCGAAAGGGACTATGACGCAAACTTGCGATTAAGGAATCTGAAGAAATTAAGAGTCGATTGAAAAGATCTGTATTTGTGTCTGTTCTTGATGGTTTTCTCGTAAACAACTCTCTAAATTTCCTCGTGTCCTTATTTCTTGCTACTTGAGCTTCTTTTGTTAGCTGTCCTATAGGAAGAATGCAAGAGCTTATTATGTCCTTTCCATAAAAAAGGATTTTATGGATGCTAACTGGCATAATGTACCACGGGTATTCGTTTAAGTATAAATTTCGTGTGACAATAAAACTTGCAAAAGCATCTTCATCAATAGGGCAACCACTACCTAAAGTTTCCAAAATAATATGAAACCGTTAAATTAATTCTTTATTGACACCAGTGAGTTCTGAACTCTTTTCTGCTGCTCTAAAGAACCGTCTAGCAGTATTACCGTCATTCGTATTACCTCCTTGTTGTGTTGGCAGGACTACAAGCAACCCCATCTCATTTCGAAATCTTTGTTGAATATTTTTTTTTCTTCAGCCACTTTGGCTTTATTTTCCAGTCCTTGCCAGGTCATTATAGGAAGCTTATATGCTGTGTGTAATACACACTCCATAGAACGGATCAATGAATGTAGCAGAGAGGTTAAAGATAGTTCATCGACAATTTCGCAGTTCATTCGGTTTCCCTTCACATATAAAAAACGTTTGAGAAGAAGAAGTTACAGATGATAGTGCAGTATAAATTTTACATTCTATCATAGTAAGCATAAAAGTAGACTCAACAAGAAAACTTTGTTCGCCATTTGTGAGAAATAAACTCATTGGACTCTTTGGATAAAACAAACTTGATTGGCTAAAACAAACTTGATTGCCATACAATTATTTTTCTTTGTGAAAAACTAAAATTCATTTGAATGGGAACCATTGAAATACTAAATTAACTTTCATCTGTATGGCCCTTCTTCGAGGAAAACTTCTGTTTATACTGCCTTTGCTGAGCCCTATCGCATCCCTATTTTATTTTTCAGTTCATAAATACCGAGTAAACCCTCTTTTTGAGCCAAACAAAGCCTTTCAATAGTATTATTCACTAATGACTGGAGTGAACTTTTTGAATACATCTCAGTGATTTCTGTTTTAGCTGGATAACATTTTCGTAGCTTTTTGAATATTATTGTAGGAGGGAAAAAAATTTTTGCATTTTGCATTGACTTTTAGCCGAATAACATCGTATTGAAGTTTCGGCAAATTAGCGTCAACCATTAAAGATAAGGCTTCATCGGGAGCAAGGTTCGCTAATGGCACAGGCTCAGAGCTAAATATCTTACATTTTTTTTCACTTACGTACCTTTACTGGATGAAGCTTCAGAAAGATCTTTCACAAGTCTGGCTGAATCCCGCTTTCCCATTTTGCGAAACACTTGCTCACTAGCTTTAATAATTTCTCGATGGTTAGTTGAATCTAAAAGACTTTGTATCTTTCTTTTTTTTCGATTTTTCTCTACAGTCATCAAAGTTTGTCGGTTTTCTTCCAGCTTTTTCAAAACTTTTTAGTTGTATACTTTCAGGCAATACATACGGTTCATCAAGCCGAACTGAACTGAACGGCCACGATGTCTTCCACTTTTTATCCATTTTTTGTCTAGCTTAATACAAATAATATTTATATTTGCCTTAAGATTTGTTTTCAAGTCTTCTTGTATATCTTGAAGACATATATAACCATTACTAATGTCAATAAGACGTCTTTACGATGTATTTTGGGAGTTTTTACCCATTCTTCAAAAATTTTCTTTCGCGAAAGAGTGGAGGTCATATTGAAAAGTGAAATAAATGTATGGCGGTCGCAAAAATGCGCAAGATGTTTTTGATTTACCTTAAAGTGAATACTTGAAAAACTAACCCGAATATAGTTTTACACTGAAACTATCCGGAATAAACAGCTTTAACTCCACTTGAAAAAAATAAATATTTTATTTTTTGCACTTTCTGAACTTCTCACAAAAAAAATTTTAATACTTACAATGGAAATAATTTAATGAAAATTGTAATATATTTCCTTGAAATAGAGCTTAATAATAATAAAATAAAATATGACAATAAAATCACCGTAGCCTTTTTAATCATAAACCAAAGTCACACAAAAAATACGCTTCTCTTTGAAATGTGAATGCGTGTGTTGACAACAACTGACTTTGCAGCTTACACTTTTTCTCATCAAAGCTAAAAAAAAAACGAAACATGAATTACAGGTACCTATTGTATTGAGAAACTCATTAAACGATCAGAAGGAATTTTGCCAGACATTTTTTTTATTTTTTCCAGTTAGATTTGTGATTTACCACAGTGTGCTGCGGCTGGATAATTCATGCTTCAGCTGATATGGCTGCAGTTCGTACACCTTGCAAGGTTGTAAGCACTATACCGCCGATACCAGCCTTTCCAGTTCCGGCCAATCAGCGGAAATAAGTGGTATCCTACAAGGATGCAGTTGACACCGTGAAAATTGGTGTTATTCCACCTGATTTCCCGGCAACTAGATGAACAGATGAGCAGCTCTACTCTATCTAAAGAGCTGTGCTGCATAAAATAGCGAGGCTAACTAAGGGGACAATTAAGCCCAATTTCTCCAGTTGCTCCTTCAAGCCAGGGTGGCTAAGTTTTGTTTGCCGCGACAGGGATACGGCGCAGTGGCTGGAGACTCACCTACTCTAAAGCCATGGAGCGACGCTGTGCTGAAGGTGGTGGCGGAGGAAAAAGTGCCAAAGGCCCAATGTTCGTGGGTTACTTTCCCAGAACTGCGAGCTTTCGGTTGAGTATTGGAAAGTGTTGAATAGGGTTATCAAGAGTGGCATAGTCGAGCTCACCCTGTCTATTGACGCTATCTCGTCTGATATACTCAAGCGAAAAGATCACAGGGTGAATTTTGGGTTTGGAACAGCGCTGCTAAGACCCACTCGACAACAACATGGGGTCGGGACCGACATACTCAAACAGGCAAAGGCAAGCATTTCAGCAGCCACGGCCTAATCCGACACGAGTTGTCACTAGCTCACATACGTCGGATGATAAACCGTACTGTTCGAATGACCTTGCTAAGCCGAATTCTACTGAGCCCACATCTAAAAAAATGGTCAATGAAAAGGCTTCCGAAAGTCGGAAAAAGTGGGAGAGACACTCGGCCAAGTAAGCTGAAGCACCGAAGTACCTCAGGTGCTTACAAGTGAACCTTCAACATGCAAAGGGGCATCGGACATCGCCAGCAGAAGGTTCACAACAGATGTCCTGGATGTAATCTTCATTCAGGAGCCTTGGGTGCACAATGGAGTCATAAAAGGGCTCAATGCATGTCAAGGTAAGCTGATCTCATCTAACTAGGCCCAGAGTGGCCATCTTTGTGAGGAACAATCTAACCTTTCTTCCAATTTCAGAATTTGTCTTGGGAGATCTGGTTGCAATCTCTGCAATGATATCCTCCCTATCCAGGGTATATGAGGTAGTACTCGCTTAAGCGTACTTGGCTTTCGACGGAGAAGCGGAACTAACAGCTGAGGTTTCGGCCTTGGTTAAATATTGCCGAAAGAGGTCAGTGAGCTGGATTCTAGCTTGCGACGCCAACGCACACCACACGGTATGGGGGAGTAAGGATATAAACAGACGTGGTGAGTACCTGCTGGAATTTATATGTAGAAATAATATAATCATAGCGAAAAAGGGTGACTAACCGACTTTTAAGAATGCAATCAGGTCGGAGGTCTTGGATCTCACTTTTACGAGTTCTAATCTGTCTTTTGCCATCTCTAACTTGCATGTCTCCAATGAGCTCTCAATGTCTGACCATCAACATCTGGTCTTTGATGTTGTCAGTGCATTGGACTCTGGCCAGGTTTACCGTAATCGTACACTCAGAAAAAAAAGTTAGTAGAAAAATTTGTAAACTGTTTTCAATCCCACTTTACTATTTTTGTACAAATCTTTTTGCTATTTACATTTTCAAAATTACAGAATTTTCACAGAATATCTACAAATTTTCGTTGCTAATTTCAGAAATCATTTTACAAATTTTTGAAAACCGATTTGCTAAAATTAGCAAAAAAAATTACTAATTTTAAAAAAAGGCGATATTGAAGGAAATGTTATTTCTAATAATTTAAACTTATACATACAAACTTAAATTGCCCTAAAATGTTACATGGGATTAAAAAGGGATCGGAAGTGAAGATACCGACTCATGTCTAAAAAGAGGACATCCACTTAAAATAGCACTAAAAAGGGTTTTTTAGTTGTAAAAATCAGCTCTAAAAACAATTAAATTTAACCTTGAAAACAAAAAAAAATTGACTAAAATATTTTTCAAAACAGAAATTACCAAGTTAAAACAAAATGATAAATTCGTTTATGTTTTAACAATTTTTAAGATTTTTAAGCCTTTGATTCTTTTTAATTTTGTATAAAACATCTTTTAAAAAATATAATCAAAATTTTTGATGCTCGATAAAAAAAAATCTAAAACTTTGTACTAATATTAATAGTATTTAGTAATTTTTTTGCTGATTTTAGCAGAATTTAAATTCCACTTTACAAAAAGTCTACTAAAATTTAGTAGCGGCTACTAATTTTTCTACTAATTTCATTGTACTACACGTCAGCAGACATGTGTTGCTAAGATTAGCAAAAAATACCGCTGGGCTCAAATAAGCAGAATTTCCAGCAAAATTTTCAGTTGCCATTACAGACTTTTTTTGGTGAGTGTAGACGTTCGAACTGGGAAAATTTCCGTAATCCTTTGGAAGGCAATACCAACTTTTCCAAAGGGCTCATTCTGAGCTTTGGGAAATTGATTATGAGGCGGCAGCAATTCAAGGAAATTTACACTCACAAAAAAAATCTGTAATGGCAACTGAAAATTTTGCTGTTATTACGGGAAATTCTGCTAATTTGAGCCCAGCGGTATTTTTTGCTAATCTTAGCAACACATGTCTGCTGACGTGTAGTACAATGAAATTAGTAGAAAAATTAGTAGCCGCTACTAAATTTTAGTAGACTTTTTGTAAAGTGGAATTTAAAATCTGTTTGCTAAAATCAGCAAAAAAAAATTAGTAAAAATATTAGTACAAAGTTTTAGATTTATTTTTTTTATGGAGCATCAAAAATTTAGATATTTTTTAAAAGATGTTTTATACAAAATAAAAAGAAATCAAAGGCTTAAAAATGTTAAAAATTGTTAAAACATAAACGAATTTATCATTTTGTTTTAATTTGGTAATTTCTGTTTTGAAAAGTATTTTAGTCAATTTTTTTTTTACTTTTAAGGTTAAATTTAATTGTTTTTAGGGCTGATTTTTAGAACTAAAAAACCTTTTTAGTGCTGTTTTAAATGGATGTCCTCTTTTTAGACATGAGTCGATATCTTCACTTCCGATCCCTTTTTTAATCCTATGAAACATTTTCGGGCAATTTAAGTTTGTATGTATAAGTTTAAATTATTAGAAATGACATTTCCTTCAATATCGCCTTTTTTAAAATTAGTAATTTTTTTTTGCTAATTTTAGCAAATCGGTTTTCGAAAATTTGCAAAATGATTTCTAAAATTAGCAACGAAAGTTTGTAGATATTCTGTAAAAATTCTGTAATTTGTAAAATGTTAATAGCAAAAAGATTTCCTAATAAATAATTTTTTTACTAAAAATCAGTACAAAAATAGTAAAGCGGGATTGAAAACCGTTTACAAATTTTTCTACTAACTTTTTTTTCTGAGTGTAGCTTCTGCTTACGCTGCGAGCTGTCCACAAAAGACCAGGAGGACAAAGAGGGATGTTCCATGGTGGAATGATGGTCTAGAGCAGCTCAAAGGGAAAGCCAGGAAATGTTTCAATAGTGCCAAACGAACAGGTGACTGGGTCACCTATAGGGCTGCACTCACTGCGTACAACAAGGAACTACGGAGATCCAAAAGATCCACGTGACGCAGTTATTTTGAGAAGATCTCGAATCTTCCAGAAGCTGTACGACTTCAAAAGGCCCTATCACAGGATCACACAAATGGTCTCTGTACTCTGAAGAGACCAGACGGTTCCTATACTGAATCTCCCGCTGAAACCTGTAAACTCTTGCTAGATACACACTTCTTGGGATGCGTAACCTCCGGCGGTTTGGATGCCACATAGGGAATCCCTAACCTGACGGGGAGGAATGTACGTCTATCGGGGTCTATCTTTCAGGAGAACAGAGTTAGGTGGGCGATGGAGGAGTTTTTTTTTATTATGAAACATAAAATATAAATATAATAACATTTTTGTTAATAGCCTCAGCACCAATAATGGCATTTGAGAGTCATAAAGGCAACTACTACTGAACGCGTAATTGGAATCAGTATGAATCATCTGTCGTTTATGTTTTATGCAAATGTAATCACTTAACAGTGCTCAGTAACATGATGCTGATTTTATTCTACAGTGAATTTTGTTGAATTATTAAAAGTGAACAAGAATTTTTGTGTATGATTAAATCAAGAAAAAAGTTGATTTTGCAGTTCTCTGGTATATAAGCATCTTCGTATGACAATTAAATTTATTTTTAAATTTATATAAAACACAGACAGCCGAGGATATTTTGGATTTTGTTGCATCAATATGATCATTCTATTGCAAATTTGAAGAAAACTGCATACCTAAATACTTAACAGAACTAGATTCCGTTATCGGAATGCCACCGATATGAACTGTCATAACTGGGTCGTTGTTTAATAAGTAAGGTTTGAATCTAATAAAATTAGTTTTACTTGCATTTAACATTAGCTAATTGATTCAAACATATTCAGCCAATAATGAATCATACTCAATTTGCGTTTGCAACACTCGTGAATACTTATAACGATAAAGCAGACAGATATCGTCTGCAAACATAAACAGCTTCCCGTAAAAAGGAATATTTTTTACGTCGTTTACCAATATTTTAAATAAAAGTGGACCAAGTACGCTACCTTGAGGTACTCCACATTTAAGCGGCAGCAACGAACTTTTAACCTCTCCAATCTGAACAAATTGTTTACGATCTTTCAAGTAGTCGTTTATTAATTCAATAGCGTTATTCGACACACCAATTGTAATTAGTTTTTTACTCAATATATTATGATCAACTAAGTCGAAAGCTTTTGATAAATCGAAAAATACAGCAGCAACACCACCAAAACCATCATCAAATCCCCTACAAATGTAGTCCACAACGTTCGCAATTGCATCCTCCGTTCCGGAACCCTTGCGAAATCCAAATTGATATTCAAACAAAATGTAAGTATTCTGATAAATGATTAAATACAATCTTCTCGAGCACCTTATCAATGACTGACAAAATAGAGACTGGGCGAAACATGTCAATTTTATTAGAACCAACACCTTAAGGTATAGGAACAATCTTATGAATTTTTAAATCGTTGGGATATTTTCCGTTATCCAACCGAATAATTCAGATAATATTTCTGAAACTTTCCCTCTTCTACATAAAAGCATTTTTGGAGAAATATAATCGCTACCCGAATTTTTGTTGGTTGATAAAGAACTTAAAATATTCTCAACATATTCTCCGTTTATTCTCTGAAGATCAAATCTTGTTCTAAGTGGCCTCAACGTTCTTAGATTATTGATATTATCTCCTGGATAATATGGAATATTGCTACGTATATTTTCAACAGTATTAACAAAATATTTATTGAAATTCATTGCCTTATCAATATCGGTTGTTAAAAGGGCACCATCCTGTAAAATAATATCTTGTGGGGCTTGTTGATTTCTTCCAAGTTCATTATTTAAAAACCTCCATGTTTTCTTAATATCACCATTTGTTCTTGATAAATTATTCAAATAGTATTCATTCATTAATTTTTTATTACTTATTTTGATGATTTTACTGATTCTTTTTAGCTTTTCAGATATAAATTTATCGCTTTTGTTTTTCCTTCTAGCTTTCAACAATTTTTTTTTTTCATTTCTAATAACGAAAACAGGTTTTTTGTTATCCATGGTGTCAATTTTTTACGAATATTGGTTGTAGCATTTACCGTTGATGAACATTGCGAAGCAGCTGAACTAAATACCTTTATAATTTCTTTACACACTTGAGAAGAATTATTGCTAATAGCATTTAGGTTTAAATTTCTGTCAAGTAAAACTCCAAACTTATCGTAATCAAATTTATGCCAAGTTTTTGTAACAGTATCACTACGATTAGTGACAAGTTTTAATTCACAACTTAAAATATTGTGATCAGTAAGTTTATTTTCAATTGAATACACAGAAATGCTTGGAATCAAATTACCAAAAATACAATCAATAGAAGTGCCACTCTGCGGCCTAGTAATCAAAATAGCAAATAGATTTTGTATAAGCTTGCTACTACTGTGCTCTGACAACAAATCCACATTAAAATCTCCCAAAATTAAACAAGAATCGCTTATAGTATTCTGAAGCATATTCTCCAACTTATCATACAATTTTTCAAAATTACATTTCTGTGATCTGTATAGGGTTGTCACACGCAATGGTTTGTTATTGAAGATTACAGCAGGCATTTCAATCGTTATCACATTTAGAAATATATCACTTGAGTTTAAAACAAGTCTATAACTTAAGTTACAAGCCAAATAAAACGAAGTTCCACCATAACTATCTCCTCTACAACAGTGTAGAGCACAATACCCGGGGATTGAGAACAAATTAACGCAATTTTTACTGAACCATCTTTCCTGAATAGCAATAATATCAGGCAGTTTATGAAACTTACTTAAAATCAATTTGATTTTTTCTTTGATATAGTATCATTGAATGATTTTAAATTAAAAAATAGTTTAAATTAATCATAAAAACAGAAAAAATAAAATATTAATCAATGATAAAAAATATACTTAATTTGAAGACAAATAATCATTATTTTCTTCCTCATCCTCTACTAAATTGACAGCCTCATTCTCTTCAACAAAAGTACGACCTCTTCTAGATGGCGATGTACCTCCTTGCGATGACCTCATAAGAATTCTGTCAATATCATCCATTGAGCGAATAAAAACCAATCGAGATTTTTCATCTTTTTTCACAAAAACTTTATAACCTTTTGCAAATACGAACTTGTATCCAACAGCTTTAACGGATTTAGCATAATTCAGGAGATTCATTGATTCTTTGCATAAAAAATCATTAATAAAAACATTTTTAAACTCCTTATTATGTTTAAGATTAGATTTCTTAGCCATAAACATGTCTTTGTAATTTTTCTTAGAAAATTTAACTACAATTGACTTCTGGTTGGCTCCATCCTTGTTATTTGATCTTTTGTTATTTAAAAAATATGCTTCTTCTACCTGATCAGCTACAACACTTGCCCCAATTTTCTCAGCAATATCAAAAACAACTTCAATAGCATTTTTTTCATCATTTGCAACTTCAACTCCGTTTATAATGAAATCTTTTCTAACTCTTTCATCGTTTAAGAATTTTAAAGAAGATTTCAACGAGTTAACTTCTTCCCGTAACGAATAATTTTCCTTTTGCAAGCTATCAATCATTTTTTTGTTACTGGCAACTCCTTTCAATATGCTGTCATATTGAGATGACATAAATTGAATTGTTTTGGTTATTTCATCCAGCTGATCTAAATGTTTTAACTTTGCTTTTATCTCCAACAAGTCATTTGATACTGATGTTGTTTCACTACTACCATCACAAAAATTACAGTTATATTGAAGAGAAGTATTTTTTATAAGTTTTTCATATTGCTTCTTATCAAGCTTCGTACAAACGGAGTGTAGAGTTTTCTCACAAACATCGCATTGAATTGCATCTTCATCATCTAAGACTTGCAATTGGCACTGACCACAAATTAATTTCTTTTTTTTTTAACCTTTACGTAATTTTGCAGGCATACTTCAATTTCCACACAAACTTAAATTTTATTTATATACTTTTAAAGTTTTTTCAATTCAAACAAATTAAGATTTTCCAACAAAACTAAATTTTAAAGTTAAAAAAGAAAAATGCACGCAGGTTTTTGACGGCGTTGCCAGACCATGCCTTTTGCAGCAGGGGATGAACTTAATTATCCCAAGGCTGGTTAGGATATTTAGATCCAGTCTGCTATTTGGTCATGTACCAACACCGTGGAGAGAGGTGAAAGTGGTCTTTATACCAAAGGCAGGAAGAAGATCCGAACAGTCGACTAAATCGTATAGACCAATTAGCCTCAGCTCGTTTCTCCTTAAGAATATGGAGAAAGTCTTGGATCGCTATATTAGGGACACTTACCTCGTACGGAGGCCGATACACGCTCTTCAGTTCGGCTATCAACGGGGAAAGTCTACCGAAACAGAGGGTGTCCTCAGGGGGGTGTTTTATCGCCATTATTATGGACACTGGTCATAGATGAGTTGCTCGAGGGACTAAACAACCTGGGCTTCAGAACCTACGGCTACGCTGATGATCTTGTCATATCCGTCGTCGGATGGGATGACAGGACGATCTCAGAACGCATGCAAGAGGTTCTTAACTATACTCTTTCATGGTGCCAGGGAAAGGACTTATCCATCAACCCGTCGAAAACGGTACTGGTACCATTTATGAACAGGAGGAAGTTTAATCTATCAAGGCCTGTTGTGGGGGGCATGGTGATAGATAACTCTTTTAAGGTTAGGTATTTGCGGGTTACTCTTGACAAGTCTCTAACCTGGAATGATCATATTGACTCGCTGTCCAAAAAGGCCACCAGGGCTTTCTATGCCTGCCAGAGGCTCTTTGGAAGGACATGGGGTCTAAGACAACGGATGGTGTATTGGCCATTCAATACTATTGTCAGATCTATGATCACCTATGCGGCTATCGCATGGTGGCCAAAGGTCGAACAGTTGAAATCGATGGATGCTCTTAAGAGGATCTACCGTCTGGCGTGCATTGGTATAACGGGCGTGTCCTACGGATGCCATCGGGGCCATGCTGGGAATTCCTCCGCTGAATATCCCTGTAATGGAGGCGGGCATCATGGGCTCATCTAGACTTAAAGAATTCGGTAGCATGAGAACGGGTGACCTAAGGGGTCACATGAGGATCGCCGAGGTTCTTATGGATGACCCAGTCACAGACGTCGCGGATAGGATGCTACCGGAACATATTTTGGTCAGGTACTTTAACGCTATGTCTTTTAATAGGAGCATGTGGACCAACCAGACTTGGGTACCCGAGGTTGGGCCTAGTTATGGTTCACAGATGGCTCGAAACAACTGGATAAGGATACGGGTGCGGAAGTTTCAGCGCGCCCTTCCCATGGGCAAATATCCCTCCATTTTCCAGACGGAAATTTAAGCCATATGTGTGTGTGTGGAGGAATGTCTACTGAGGCGTGTAGTCAGATCAGGGCACTCAGGGCTCTTATGTCCCACGAGGTGTCATCTAAACTTGGCATGGAATGTATTACGGCTCTCAACCGACTCGGTAGGAGCAACTCCCAAAGTAATCCACTTTCGACGACATTGCTAATATTCATCTGAATTTATTCCATAAAGGAACAATTTCAAATCTTCTACCACGTATTAGGGTCCCCAATCTAAGCTTTAATATCAAAACAGTAGAAAAGTTCATCATTTTGTGTTAAGAATTTTTCATCACATTGCATATTAATTGACCATTTTGCTTATAAATTTTTCGTTAACTTTCAAATCGTGTTAAATTAATTTCATTTAAAAATCTGATATTTGCATTTCAATATATTGATTTTAAATATATTGAAATGCAAATATCAAATTCACCTAAAAATTATTTTATATAACCCTTTGCAATTGTGCAAAGAGTCATATAAAGTTTTTGAAAATCCACGTGATTTACATCATATTGTAAAAAAATCTTATAAGTTAAAACGTTTTATAGTTGATCTTTATTGTTGTTGTGTGATGGGTTATAGTTCGGCTTAAGACCATAAAATTTAAAAAATAAAATCTAAATTTTATTTCTTAAATGTGTTTATATTTTTTTTATGTCAATATTCTGAATCAGCTTCGCTGTTCATCTTCAGGAAAAAACTAAGCAAAAATACAATAATAACACATATAATAAATATACACAATAAATATGTATATATATTAGGATGGCAGCTATTTTAAAAAATGTTGAATTTGGAGAAGTGCGCCCCCCTATTTTTTTACACTTGACCTAAAAAGTATATGGTGAAAATTTGAGCCAAATTGGACAATTTTAAACCGTGGCACACAGAGGTCAAAGGTCAAAATTTGGGAAATTTATTTTTTTTTCAAAAAATTACTCCTAAAAGCCATATTTGCCCGAATAATTTAATGAAAATTTGTAATTAAGTTCTTTTATGTTTTTTTTCTTGTTATGATAAATTTTGTTCCAAAATAATTAACCCTCTTATAGCCCAGGGGTCAAAAATGACCCAATTTATACAATTTTGATAAATAATCATAAAAACAGGCCCAATTTAATTAAATTTTTTTCTCAAAAGTGGAAAATAAGTTTTATTAAATATAAGCAACATATCTACGGTCATAAATTTTCAGATAAGTAAATTATGTGTAATTATTTACTTTCTTCGTGTACTTAATACAAACTGAAGGAAATGGCAGTTAAGTCGTGTCCATTTATGATTTTCGACACTTTGTCAAATTTTTTTGAACATTAACCCTCAATGTGACCCTTTTGGGTCTTCACTTTTTAAAGAATTCATGTAAATAATTTCGTTTATATTGAAACCCAAATAATATTTACATTTCTTATAAGAAGGAAAATATGTAAGTCTGGTATACAACCGTTAATAATATACTACTCTGATAGCCTAGACAATAACTATATTAAATTAACTGGAAATTTTCAAAGTACTGAAATCAAAACAAAAAAATCTTCGAGTCCTTTTTTTTTGAACATTAGATATAAAATCATCGAAATTTTCTAAAAATCTAAGTGTACTTGATCTACTGCAATAATTAATAATTTTTCTTTATAATTTCTTTAAGCGATTTCTTTATGTAAAAATGCCGACTTTAAGAGAGGAAATTTATCTAATTGGCTTTCCAAATCTCCAGATCACAGGCTCTAAACTACCATCAAAAGGAGACTGCCTCAAAGTATTATTTTTTAATATAAGATTCACTAAACTTAATGTACAAGAAAGCGCTCGCTTAGTTGTAAAAGAATGCTCAATATTTTGGGAAAAGGCTAACATTCCAGTCAGGCAATTTCATCGAGCTGTCAAGAAACTTTTAGATCTTTATGATGAATGGAAATATTTTGTTAAAACTAAAAATAGGGATAGTGAAACGTATAAAATAAAAAGAGTTGAATGGAAAGATGGCTTGAATGATTTGTTTGATATTGCTCATAACGATGCATTAAGCATTATTAAAATTGAAGAAGATAAACAATTCCTACTAAATCAAAGATTAAAAGGGCGTCCAGGAAGCATGCTTGGAATAGATGTTAAGTTATTGAAAAAGAATGAAAGAATCCAAAAGCGAACTGATGCTGAGGAAGTCAGGAAAATAAGAAATATGGAAGCTGCATCCACATCAAAAGGTAAAGTATTACATTTTTAATTGTCTTAAACCACGATTGGTTTAAATCTCGTAAGTGAAGCAGAACATTTTAAAAATAATCGAATTCCTTATAGGTGTTAAAAGTTTCGATGATATCTTAGATTCCGAATCTGATTTGGAGGATAATGTGGAAATAGAGGATATAGGACCTCCAAAAGAAAAAAGAGCACGTAAAGATATTTTAACACCGAGACTCGCTGCAGTTTTGGACAAGCTTAAATTAAGTTGTAGAGATGTTGTACACATATTGTTTGCAGTTTTGGAAGCACTAGGAATACATCCATCTGAATATGTCATTAATCGCACGTCTGTGCGCCAACAAAGAGAGGTTTTAAGAGAAGAACTCAGCAATAGTGTAGTGCTAAAGTTTAAATCTATAGACCAGCCACTGACAATACATTGGGACACTAAACTGCTAAGCAATCTTACTGGAAAACCCGAAGATCGCTTATCGATTATAGCTACATCCACAAACATTGAGCAAATTCTAAACATGCCTGATATTCCTTCTGGAACAGGCCTTGAAATACCTTCTGCTGTTTACGATGCTTTGGAGGAGAATAATATTTTATCAAAAACAGAGGCATTCGTTTTCGACACAACATCTTCAAATACAGGAAGATTTAAAGGAGCATGCACTCTACTAGAGAAAATAATTGGGCGTGATATTTTATATATGGGTTGTCGTCATCATATATATGAAATAGTGTTGGCAGCTGTGCTTATAGAATCCAACATCGGAGCAAGTACAGGCCCTGATATTGTTTTATTTAAAAAATTTAAGAACCATTGGCTTCAAATACGGCAGGATAAGTATGAACCGGGAATAATTGATCCAAGAGTTAAAGAAATATTAAGTGATGAGTGCGATGAAATAATTATTTTTGCTAAGAAAAAACTAATGGAAGAGTTACCGAGAAACGATTATAAAGAGTTTCTGGAACTCATTATAATTTTTTTAGGTGGAACCCCACCTCGAGGAATATCATTTTACAAGCCTGGAGCATATCATTTAGCTAGATGGATGTCCAAAGGTATATATTCCTCAAAATTTTATTATTTCGGAACCAGTTTCCTGAACTCGGCCAATGTGAAACCAAAGGTTTAATTGAACTAGCAGGTTTCATAATAAAATGCTATGCAATTTTTTGGTTCGACGCAACAAAAGCTCATTTAGCTCCTTTAAACGATTTGAAATTTTTACGCAAGTTGGAAGCTTATAAGAGTTTAAACAAAAATATGGCAGATAAGGCAATTGCAAAAATTATAAATCATTTGTACTACTTAAGCGAAGAGTGTGTTGGATTTGCTTTATTTGATTCTAGAATCCCTGCAGAAACTAAGGTCAAACTAGTGGAAAAAATGGGCATTAGTATTCCCGAACAATCACAAGAAGATGAAAATGATGACATTTTGAAAAAACTTCCATTGAAACAAGTTAATGTTAAGGATTTCATTGACAGAGATGTTAATACGATTTTAAAAGAATTATTTTCTACAAATACAAAGAAACTGTTTAAACGTTTTAATATATCTACGCAATTTTTAAAAGAGGACCCAAGAACATGGGAGGACTTAAAGGATTACAGGGACGGAAAACACATTGTTGAAAACTTAAAGATTGTTAACGACTGTGCGGAAAGAGGTATAAAACTTATTCAAGAATACCATCAAAAAATAACAAAAGACGAGGAGCAACGACAACTTTTATTTAAAGTAATATTTATATTAGTTAAGTGCTAAAACCAAAATGGTAAAATTTCTTTTGTTTTTTTTAGGTTGTTCAGCAATATAGGCAGAAATACGGCACAAATGCAACTTTGAAAGATTTATGTACCGAATTTAATTCATAAGTTATATTATCACGTATCTTATATTATATTTTTTATGTACTTATTGCTAGAAACCAAATTTACGTTTTTAAAACAAAACTTGTATGCAATTAAACAGAAATGACCCAGATGGATAGATTAAGGGTTAATGTTTTTTTTTTTTAAATTAGCAAGGTCTCGAAAATCATAAATGGACACCACTTAACTGTCTTTTCCTTCAGTTTGTATTAAGTACCCGAAGAAAATAATTAATTACACATAAATTACTTATCTGAAAATTTAAAATCAGTCTTATGTGGTATCAATTTATGACCGTAGATATGTTGCTTATATTTAATAAAACTTATTTTCCACTTTTGAGAAAAAAATTTAATTAAACTGGGCCTGTTTTTATGATTATTTATCAAAATTTTATAAATTGGGTCATTTTTGACCCCTGGGCTATAAGAGGGTTAATTATTTTGGAACAAAATTTATCATAACAAGAAAAAAAAACATAAAAGAACTTAATTACAAATTTTCATTAAATTATTCGGGCAAATATGGCTTTTAGAAGTAATTTTTTGAAAAAAAAAAATAAATTTCCCAAATTTTGACCTTTGACCTCTGTGTGCCGCGGTTTAAAATTGTCCAATTTGGCACAAATTTTCACCATATACTTTTTAGGTCAAGTGTAAAAAAATAGGGGGGCGCACTTCTCCAAATTCAACATTTTTTAAAATAGCTGCCATCCTAATATATATATATATATGTGCACAGCGCATGTTGCGGGGACTGTTTTTCGTTTCACAGGTTACTATGAATATATTTTGATTCTTTGGAGACTGACCTCAAACTTTACATTAATCTACTATATACACTGAAGACATTTTACTGGATACAGCTCATATTACGGGGTCTTTTTTGGCTGTATGTACAGATGTCGACAAAGTATGTGAAATGCATATACATATATATATATATATATATATATATATATATATATATATATATATATATATATATATATATATATATTCATTGTGCATACGTTGAAGACATCTGTAGAATAACAAAAACTTTAAGGACAGTCCCCAAAGTAACAAAATGTCTTCATAGTAACTTGTGGAACGAAAACCCGTCCCCGGAACATGTGCTGTGCACATATATATATATATATATATATATATATATATATATATTCATTGCACATACTTTGGAGACATCTGTATATACAGCCAAAAATGTCCCTATAAAATGCGCTGTGTCCAGTAAAATGTCTTCAGAGTAAACACTAGAATAACGAAAAGTTTAAGGACAGTCCCCAAAGTAACAAAATGTCTTCATAGTAACTTGTGGAAGGAAAACCCGTCCCCGTAACATGTGCTGTGCATATATATATATATATATATATATATATATATATATATATATATATATATATATATATATATATATATATATATATATATATATATATATATATATATATGCATTGCCCATACTTTGAAGACATCTGTATATACAGCCAAAAAAGTCCCTATAAAATGCGCTGTGTCCAGTAAAATGTCTTCAGAGTAAACACTAGAATAATGAAAAGTTTAAGGACAGTCCCCAAAGTAACAAAATGTCTTCATAGTAACTTGTGGAACGAAAACCCGTCCCCGCAATATGTGCTGTACACATATATATATATATATATATATATATATATATATATATATATATATATATATGCATTGCCCACACTTTGAAGACATCTGTATATACAGCCAAAAAAGTCCCTATAAAATGCGCTGTGTCCAGTAAAATGTCTTCAGAGTAAACACTAGAATAACAAAAAGTTTAAGGACAGTCCCCAAAGTAACAAAATGTCTTCATAGTAACTTGTGGAATGAAAACCCGTCCCCGCAACATGTGCTGTGCACATATATATATATATTTCATTATTCTAGTGTTTACTCTGAAGACATTTTACTGGACACAGCGCATTTTATAGGGACATTTTTGGCTGTATATACAGATGTCTTCAAAGTATGGGTAATGCATATATATATATATATATATATATATATATATAAAGGGTGTCCCAAGAAGAACGCAATTTTTAAATTTTAAATAAAACACAGATATTTAAAAAAAAATCGTGAAACTTTATTATATCGTAAAGTAGACAGAATGAGGTTATGTATGGAACAATATATCGTGCAGATGGCCGCCGCGGCTTTGCTGGCATGCACGCGATCTTTTAATGAAATTTTCAATGACCGTTTTGCATGAATGCTGCGGTATTTCATTAATGCAGCGTCCAATTTCCTCTTTTAAGGCTTGAGTCGTCGTCGGCTTATTCGCGTAAGCCATCGACTTCAAAAAACCCCCAAAGAAAAAAATCTAATGGTGTTAAATCGCACGATCTAGGCGGCCAATTCTGATCTCCAAAACGCGAAATAACACGACCGGGAAATGACTGATGCAGCAATTGAATTTTTTCTCCGGCTGTATGACATGTGGCGCCGTCTTGTTGGAACCACATGCCCTCCACATTCATTTCTTCAATTCTAAGCAAGAACAAACTGGTTATCATTTCACGATACCGAACACCATTGACTGTTTGCGCTTGACCTGCCTCATTTTCATAAAAAAGGTCCAATGATTCCTCCAGCCCAAAAACCACACCACACAGTGACACGTTGAGGATGCATTTGCTTCTCGTGAATCACTCGAGGATTTTCCTCACCCCAAATGCGACAATTCTGCCTATTGACGAAGCCATCAAGATGAAAATGGGCCTCATCACTGAAGATGATTTTATCGGCAAAATCAGCATTTTCATGTTGTCTCTCCAATACCCAATTAACGAACTCCCTTCGATGTCCATGGTCAGCTGGCTTCAGTTCCTGAGTCAATTGAACTTTGTATGCATGAAGATGCAAATCTTTCGTCAAAATTCGCTGCAAAGTGGATTTGGAGACACCAATTTGCTGAGCTCGGTGTCGAATTGAGGTGGATGGATGGCGCGTTGTGGTCTTTACATCACTAACAGACCCAGTTTCGGCAAATTTATCCATTAATCTCTTTACAGTTGACTCTTTTGGAGCATTATTGTGACCCCAAATTGATCGCAATTTGCGAACTGTAGCCGCAAAACTTTCACCATTTTGCTAAAACAATTTCACAATGAGAATGCGTTGTTCATTCGTGTAGCGCTCCATTTTTACTAACCTCGTACCTTCTACTAGAAACAATAACAATTGTTCAAATGTCAAACAATGACACTTCGAATGTTGCCAGATTTAAAAATTGCGTTCTTCTTGGGACACCCTTTATATATATATATGTGCATAGCGCTGGGACGGGTTTTCGTTCCACAAGTTACTATGAAGGAATTTTGTTACTTTGAAGACCGTCCTCAAACTTTTTATTAATCTACTGTATAAACTGAAGACATTTTACTGGATACAGCTCATATTATAGGGACTTTTTTGGCTGTATATACAGATGTCTTCAAAGTATGATCAATGAATATATATATATATATATATTTATTGTGTGTATTTATTATATGTGTTGTAAGGATGAAAATCACACCGTTCATTTTCATCCACACTTATAATTTACTAATTTTTATTTTTAATTCCTCTTGAAAATTTTGTTTATTTTCCTCGCATTTTCGATTTTTGTTTTTGAATCAAACTATATTTTTTTTATTATTATTTTTTTTATGGATATTATTATTAATTTTATTAATACACATTATTTAAATACAAGGCAATGAATTTACATCAAATGAACCAATGTGTTTTAAATTTTCAAACGTAACGGAAAATCACTGTGGCAGCCCACCATCGTGAATTAACTAAACACAGCTCACCACGCTCAGCTGTGAATCAGCTGCTGTGGTGAAAACGATAAACAACCAAAAAGATAATTGATAACAAGGCGGGTGTGCGACAGAACTTGGGAGTTGGCTCGCGGCAGTGACCGGGTACACATCGCTTCGTTCCTTGGTATTCGACTCGAATTTAAATAGAGGAGTGCCTATCATAGGTACCTCTACACCATAGTGTTTTTTTTCTCTGATAAGAGGAGTGCCTACCGCAGGTCCCTCGGTTATTCAAGTGTCGTGCTCTGATAAGAGGCGTGCCTACCAAAGGTGATTCCGGTATTCCAAGTGTCGTTCTCTGATAAGAGGAGTGCCTACCGCAGGTCCCTCGGTGATTCAAGTGTCGTGCTCTGATAAGAGGCGTGCCTACCAAAGGTGCCTCCGGTATTCCAAGTGTCGTTCTCTGATAAGAGGAGTGCCTACCGCAGGTCCCTCGGTGATTCAAGTGTCGTGCTCTGATAAGAGGGGTGCCTACCAAAGGTCCCTCCGGTATTCCAAGTGTCGTTCTCTGATAAGAGGAGTGCCTACCGCAGGTCCCTCCGACATTCAAGTGTCGTCCTCTGATAAGAGGAGTGCCTACCGAAGGTCCCTCCGAAACTCAAAAGTGTTGTTCTCCAATAAGAGGGGTGCCTACCGAAGGTCCCGCCGATATTCAAAAGGGTCGTGCTCTGATAAGAGGAGTGCCTACCGAAGGTCCCTCCGGTATTCACGTGTTAATTTAAGCTAAGTATTTTTGTTGGAAAATTTATAATAAATCTTAGGCTAAGTCCGAAATCAATAAAATTTGAAGTATTATATTATTGTAAAGCCAAACCAGACCCGTGTTTTCCTTTGTCTTTCAAAGTCCCAGTGAATTATAAATTTCTGAAACGACCCTGACCCCCGCGAGCAATATCCTAGCTAACGGAGGAAAACTTGTCGTTACAGTGGCGCCCGAGCAGGGACCTTGAAAGCAAAAGAAACACCTTTCTGGGAACGGAAAGTAACTTGTAGGGGAGAGGGACTGCCTTGGATATAGGGGTAAACCCGAAACCCGTACACTCAGTGGATCGGATGGTAACCCTATTGGGGCGATAGAACTCGAGGCAGCCGGACCGCTACGCCGTCGGGTCACGATAGTAAGGATCACGTCACTACCTTTGAACTGTCCTTCTGTGTATCATCATTCAACCAGCCAGTCAGTCCGCGACCACCGACGCCATCGCAAGCAATCTCGGGTAAAAGAAGAAGATTGAAAAGTGAAGAATAATTTTGAACACAAGACGGTAGTCAAGACAATAGTGGTATCCTTTGGGAAATAGGTGATTTTTAAGAAAAAATAGTTAAAAAAAAAAGGAGAATTTTTGCTTTCTGGAAAAAAAAGGAAAAAGAATACATATATTTTTTTTAAGAATTTGAAGAATTTTGGAAAAAAAATTAATTTTTTTTAGAAAAAAAAGGAAATTATTTTTTTAGAAAAAAAAAAATATTTTTTTTTATTAGGATTTTTTTTTAGGAAATTTTTTTTTTTTTTAGAAAATTTTTTTTAGAAATTTTTTTTTTTTTTAGAAATTTTTTTTTTAGAAATTTTTTTTTAGGGAAAAATTTTTTTTTAGGAAAAAAAAAATTTCTTTAGAAATTTCTTTTGAATTTTTTTTGGGAAGAAAAATTTTTTTTTATTTTTGAAGTTTTTTTTGTTTGGAAAAAAAAACAACAAACATTTTTTTTTTTTTGATTGGAAAACCAAAAAAAAAAAAAAGAAAAAAAAGAAAAGAAAAAAAAAAAAAAAAAAAAAAAAAAAAAAAGAAAAAAATATTTTTTTTTAGGGAAAAGGCATTTTTTTTTTGGAAAGAATTATTTTTGTTGTAAGGAGATACAAGGAAGGACTGGAAAAAATTTTTTTTTTTTTTGAAAATTTGTTTTTTTGACGAACTTTTTTTTTAAAAAAAAAAAAGTTGTTTGCAGGAAAGGGGAAGAAGGGAGATTTTTTTTTATATGCTATTGGCAGAGTTTTTTTTTAATAATTATTTTTTTCAGGCAGATCGGAATTTGTCTTCCATTTTCCTTGAATCGAACTTCCTTGTCTTTGACATTTTCCGCCGGTGAGCGGAGGGTAGAGAAATGAGTACATTGCGGGTATCATGGGCATACGGACTTCGTAAAGAAGAACTCGTAACATATCTATCAGACGTCGGAATCGCGACTGCGGGAAGCGTAGAGGAACTTCGTAGACGCTATGCCGAATTTCTGGGAAGAGAGCACAAATCCGATATACTGGCACGTCTCCTACAACAACAGGCCAAACACGAATCCTTGTCTTCTGCTCCTGACCACAAGGGCATCTCACCACGTAAGCCGCCCACCCTAGCATTAACATCGGAGGGGGCTGAAAATATCACGGGGAAAACTATCCAGGAGGCAGCGATTATAACGGAGCCTGTTCAGCAATCTTTAACGACGTCAACACCACAGGGGGAACTCAAATCAACGGCTGACCAAATACGTAAATGGGGCATCAAATACGATGGAGAGCGGGAACCTCTCGAACTAGTGGAGAGGATCGAAGAATTAGCCACAATGTATTCGATCGACCGGGACACGATGCCCCAGATGATGCCCGAAATCCTCACTGGGAAAGCTTTAATCTGGTTCCGCAACAATCACCGCCACTGGCAAACATGGACGGGTTTTAAGAGGGATTTCATAAAATTTTTCCTCCCACCCAGATACTTCGACCGCCTAGATGATGAAATCCGGAACCGACACCAGAAGCCAAAGGAATCGTATAAAAACTACATGTTATCCATGCAAAACCTCATGAAGCACACAGGCTACTCAGAGTCTCAGAAAATGGAGCGAATATGAATATCTGTGGTATATCCGAAGAAAGGATTTTACAACTTTGGGCGAACTGCTAGAGTTGGCCGAGGATCTTGAATGTATCCCGACTATACCCCAACACCCTCGGGAGCAGCATAGACTAGTGAACCAGGAAAAACAGATGGGGGAAGGAAACGAACCTAAAATAAACCCACGAACTGCCTGCCGACGATGTGGCCAAAACGGCCACGTAATGGTAGAGTGCCGGAACAACTCAATTCTTTTTTGTTGGGACTGCGGACGGCGGGGCTTCCGCACCATAGATTGTTGTCGGCAACGGGCGGGAAACGAGCGCCAGACCCGCACAACGCGAGGGGATGCGGGTCTCCCCAGAAATCACCCTCAACATTGAAAACTGCTCTCCAGATAAAGGGAACACGACTCGTGGCGGTGGTCCTCATGGGAGGACGTAAGGTTGAGGCCACAGTCGATACGGGCGCCTCCAGTTGCTTTATCAGCGAAACCTTGGCGCGCGCCTTAGAGGACAGTACGGAACGTCGGCGCCCTGAAACGTTCGTGACACTAGCCGAAGGATCACGCAGGCAGATCGAGAGCGCAATGGAGATCGAAGTGGAATTTGGAAACAAACGTCTGTTGACGAGATTTTTAATAATGCCCAACGCTACCGAAGAGGCCATTGTGGGATTAAAATTCCTTGAAAGTTGCGACACCACGTTTATATGCGCCGGACTCTCGTGTCAATTCCACTCCACCAACCGTGACATCGGGGTACCCAACGACAAGGAAGTCCATCGGCATTTAAGCACCACAGATTGTAGCCCAGACACATCTGCCTTCGGGGATCGGACGCCCTTGCCAATTTACGCCAACTTGACACCGACTAGTGTGTTGACGGGTGCGGAAGGGAATCCAGAAGAACCAGAAGCGGTAAGTGACAATTGCCAAATACCAAAAGACAAAATACACACTTTTCTTGAAGGGGAGCTGCAAAAATTTCGGGAGTTACAGGGGATGTCAACAGCGGCCAAGCATAGGATTATAATGAAAGATGACCGCCCGTTCAAACTGCGTTACGCACCCCGGAATCCAGCTATGCAAGCCATTATAGACTCCAAAATCAATGAACTTCTTATGAATGGTTATATTGAGCCATTCAGAAGCCCTTATAGCTCACCCATCACTCTGGCCCAGAAGAAAAACGGTACCTGGAGACTCTGTATGGATTTCCGACATCTGAATAGCCGGTCCGAACCAGACGCCTATCCACTACCCCGTATTACGACGATACTAGATCGTCTCCGGGAAGCCAGATATGTAAGTAACCTGGACCTCAAGGACGGGTATTGGCAGATACCATTAGAGGACGACAGTAAACGCTTCACAGCATTTACCGTTGCGGGTCGAGGACTGTACCAATGGCGAGTCATGCCATTCGGGCTACATTCTGCCCCCGCGACATTTCAAAGGGCATTGGACAGCGTAATCGGTCCGGAATTAGAACCGTTCGCTTTTGCCTACCTAGATGATATCATAGTCATCGGGAAAACAGTGGATGAGCATTTGTCCAATCTCGCCGAAGTGTTCCGAAGGCTCCGGGCAGCCAATCTCCGAATCAACCCTGACAAATGCGAATTTTTCAAAAAGAAAACGAAATACCTTGGTCATGTCATCAGTAAAAAGGGCATACATACGGACCCCGATAAGGTGGCGGCTATACGGGAGATGATGCCACCTACAAACGTGCGGGAGGTTCGGCGGTTTTTGGGGGTAGCCTCCTGGTACCGGCGGTTTGTGCCCGACTTTTCGTCTATAGCCCAACCTTTGACATCCCTTTTGAAGAAAGGCAAACACTGGAAGTGGACTGAGGAACAACAGACGGCATTCGAGTACCTAAGAGCCAAACTAACGGAAGCCCCAGTTCTCGCCTGCCCCGATTTTTCACAAACATTTGTCCTTCAGACGGACGCAAGTAACCATGGTTTGGGGGCAGTATTGACTCAGTCACTGGATGGCACAGAACGTGTGATAGCATATGCCAGCCGAAGTCTCAACGGGGCCGAAAAGAACTACTCCGCCACGGAGAAGGAATGCCTGGCCATCGTCTGGGGAATACGAAAGATGCGACCGTATTTAGAAGGATATTGCTTCCACGTGATCACGGACCACCTATCACTTAAATGGCTTAACTCCATCGACAATCCAACCGGGCGACGGGCTCGTTGGGCCCTGGAGCTACAACAGTACAACTTTACCGTACAATATCGTAAGGGTAAGCATAACGTGGTGGCGGATGCACTATCCCGCCAACCTATGGAAACTTTACAACGGGCCATAGAAGACACCGGAACCACCGAAGATTGTACCTGGCTTAAACGCAAAAGGAAAGAAATAGCGCAAAATCCCGAAAAATCTACGCCAAAGAGTACTTCAAGAGAACCACAGCCAACCCGCAGCAGGGCATCTAGGTATCCGCAAGACCACCAACCGCATCAGCAACAGATACTATTGGCCTGGAATGTTTCGGGATATCGCCAAATTTGTGCGTGGCTGTACATCTTGCCAACAGTACAAGCCGAACCAGACAGCACCCGCGGGAGAGATGCTGATACAAATTCCCGAGGAGCCTTGGGCCACGGTTTGCGCTGATTTTGTAGGTCCACTGCCCCGGTCGAAACATGGCCACTCGATGTTACTGATCTTCTTTGACCGATTCTCCAAATGGGTCGAACTGACCCCCTGTCGAAAGGCAACTGCAGAAGGGGTAGTAAAAGCCTTCAGGGAGAAAATTTTGGCCCGGTTTGGAACACCAAAGGTACTTATAACGGACAACGGCAGCCAATTCACCAGCCGAATCCTAAAGAAATATTTGGATGAAGTGGGTGTGAGTCAGCAGTTCACCGCCCCATATTGCCCGCAAGAAAACCCAACAGAAAGGGCCAATCGAACCGTGAAGAGGATGATTGCACAAATAGCGGGGAATGACCACCGGAAATGGGACGAACACCTCCCCGAAATAAGCCTGGCGATCAACACCACTACGTCCGATTCCACCGGATATAGTCCGGCCTACCTAGTCCAATGCCGTGAGCCGAGGCTACCCAGAGCACTGTATGATGAATTAGTCTCCGGAACCGGGCGGCCAACTCTCAGCCTAAGGAAAAGGCCAACGAGTTACAAGAGATCTTCAGGATAGTGCGTCATCAACTCGGTAAAGAGGCCCAGGACCAGCGCCGTTTCTATAACTTACGAAGAAGACCATGGAAACCAAATATTGGAGATCTGGTACTTATAAAAAAACCACCCGTTATCGAGCGCCGTGGAAAATTTTGCAGCCAAATTGGCACCCAAATACGTGGGACCATATGAAGTAACCAACTTCATCTCGCCAGTCATCGTTCAACTCCGGGAAAAAAAGGACAACACCGTAAAACGGGCGCATCTCAGCGAAATAAAATGCTTCATAAATAACACCGATGGGGAATCAGCTAATAATTAAAATTTCGAATATATAAACAAAACTACACACTTAAAATCCAATCAGACTAACTTTTTTTTTTCTTTTTTTCTTTTAATAATCAACTATAGATCCCAACACCATAACAATTTTAACGTCATAAGAAAGGAAATAGTAATGTCGGATGAAAAATTTGCGAGGACGAAACAACAATTTCGAGAGAAATTGACTGCCAAAATGGCACAGGGGCGAAGAACAATATTCATCGACGAGGCTCTTTCATGTCCAGAACGCCGCCGAGGACGCACCACTGGCCAACAAAAAGCCGTCCCTTATACCGTCAATTGTCCAATACCAGCCGATCAAACAAAAACGGCGACGACGACCATGCCATCAAACGAACAACCAACCTCCGAAAAATTTCCAGCCCGGGAACTACCAAGATGCGTGGTGAGAGTTAGAAGAATAACCCCGGCCATGAGGCACCCACAAGGCTGTCCAGTCAATACTGCAGAATCAGAGGACGAAATCATTGGCCAACCTAAGAAGAAACGTATAATGGTCCGAGGTCTCTCAAGCGGCTCTGAAACGGACAACGCACAAAGTCCAGACCTACAGTCGAGTGACACCAACGATGAAGTCGACAACATTACAGGGAATACCACAATTGATGACGGCTATCGGTCCTGTCCATCACCGACCCTTTCGTCACAGACCAGCAATTCTTCTAATATCCCCATGATCAGTCTAATGCGCTCGCAAACCCCATCCATTTACCACTTGGTATACCCAACATCTCCGCCCTCGTCATCTTCTTCATCAATATCGTCATCATCGTCATCTTCTTCATCAACATCGTCATCACCATCATCTTCTTCATCAACATCGTCATCACCATCCCAACCACCATCGGCTCCATCCTCACCCCGATCATCAGCTTCATTTTCATCGCTACCATCTTTCTCAGACGAATCATCCACCGGAACCGAGACAGGAGTAAGGAACCCTAGATTGGTTGAACATCGTCCCCGCTCGCCAAAGCTTGCCGTTGAAACAGCGGAGTTCTCAACCCCGATTATCACTCAGTCCGAATTGCCACAGAAGGTTAAAAGAAAGGTGGAATCCGAAATTTTGTTAATGCGGCCAAAGCATAATAGAGAGGGTTATGCCCAGAGGAATATCTATGTCAACGAAATCGGCTACCGTATCACCCTGAACCGACACCATCAAATTTTGGTTCGCTGCATTGGCCCCCGACGAGGGGGGGATGTGTAAGGATGAAAATCACACCGTTCATTTTCATCCACACTTATAATTTACTAATTTTTATTTTTAATTCCTCTTGAAAATTTTGTTTATTTTCCTCGCATTTTCGATTTTTGTTTTTGAATCAAACTATATTTTTTTTATTATTATTTTTTTATGGATATTATTATTAATTTTATTAATACACATTATTTAAATACAAGGCAATGAATTTACATCAAATGAACCAATGTGTTTCAAATTTTCAAACGTAACGGAAAATCACTGTGGCAGCCCACCATCGTGAATTAACTAAACACAGCTCACCACGCTCAGCTGTGAATCAGCTGCTGTGGTGAAAACGATAAACAACCAAAAAGATAATTGATAACAAGGCGGGTGTGCGACAGAACTTGGGAGTTGGCTCGCGGCAGTGACCGGGTACACATCGCTTCGTTCCGTGGTATTCGACTCGAATTTAAATAGAGGAGTGCCTATCATAGGTACCTCTACACCATAGTGTTTTTTTCTCTGATAAGAGGAGTGCCTACCGCAGGTCCCTCGGTGATTGAAGTGTCGTGCTCTGATAAGAGGGGTGCCTACCAAAGGTCCCTCCGGTATTCCAAGTGTCGTTCTCTGATAAGAGGAGTGCCTACCGCAGGTCCCTCGGTTATTCAAGTGTCGTGCTCTGATAAGAGGAGTGCCTACCGAAGGTCCCTCCGGTATTCCAAGTGTCGTTCTCTGATAAGAGGAGTGCCTACCGCAGGTCCCTCGGTTATTCAAGTGTCGTGCTCTGATAAGAGGCGTGCCTACCAAAGGTGCCTCCGGTATTCCAAGTGTCGTTCTCTGATAAGAGGAGTGCCTACCGCAGGTCCCTCGGTTATTCAAGTGTCGTGCTCTGATAAGAGGAGTGCCTACCGAAGGTCCCTCCGGTATTCCAAGTGTCGTTCTCTGATAAGAGGAGTGCCTACCGCAGGTCCCTCGGTTATTCAAGTGTCGTGCTCTGATAAGAGGCGTGCCTACCAAATGTGCCTCCGGTATTCCAAGTGTCGTTCTCTGATAAGAGGAGTGCCTACCGCAGGTCCCTCGGTGATTCAAGTGTCGTGCTCTGATAAGAGGCGTGCCTACCAAAGGTGCCTCCGGTATTCCAAGTGTCGTTCTCTGATAAGAGGAGTGCCTACCGCAGGTCCCTCGGTGATTCAAGTGTCGTGCTCTGATAAGAGGCGTGCCTACCAAAGGTGCCTCCGGTATTCCAAGTGTCGTTCTCTGATAAGAGGAGTGCCTACCGCAGGTCCCTCGGTGATTCAAGTGTCGTGCTCTGATAAGAGGGGTGCCTACCAAAGGTCCCTCCGGTATTCCAAGTGTCGTTCTCTGATAAGAGGAGTGCCTACCGCAGGTCCCTCGGTTATTCAAGTGTCGTGCTCTGATAAGAGGGGTGCCTACCAAAGGTCCCTCCGGTATTCCAAGTGTCGTTCTCTGATAAGAGGAGTGCCTACCGAAGGTCCCTCCGACATTCAAGTGTCGTCCTCTGATAAGAGGAGTGCCTACCGAAGGTCCCTCCGAAACTCAAAAGTGTTGTTCTCCAATAAGAGGGGTGCCTACCGAAGGTCCCGCCGATATTCAAAAGGGTCGTGCTCTGATAAGAGGAGTGCCTACCGAAGGTCCCTCCGGTATTCACGTGTTAATTTAAGCTAAGTATTTTTGTTGGAAAATTTATAATAAATCTTAGGCTAAGTCCGAAATCAATAAAATTTGAAGTATTATATTATTGTAAAACCAAACCAGACCCGTGTTTTCCTTTGTCTTTCAAAGTCCCAGTGAATTATAAATTTCTGAAACGACCCTGACCCCCGCGAGCAATATCCTAGCTAACGGAGGAAAACTTGTCGTTACAGTGTTATTATTGTATTTTTGCTAAGTTATTTCCAGAAGATGAACAGCAAAGCTGATTCGAAATATTGATATAAAAATAAACACATTTAAAAATTAAAACTTTGTTTTTATTTTTTAAATTTTATGGTCTTACGCCGAACTATAACCCATAACACAGAAAATTTATTTTGAAAACATAAAAATTTCAAAAATTTCCATTCTAATGTTCAATTAATATGAAGTAATTTATACAAAATTTGTTCAAAATTAAATGAAGTTATTATTAAAAATATTTAAAAATATAATTCAGTAAAAGTTTTTAAATATTTTTTTTTTTAAATAAATTACAATACCAAAATAACTTAAAATTTAGTAAAATATAAAATTAATTTAAACTTAAAAAATTCGTAATTCTTGAAAATATTCTTTAAATGTTGAAAACTTTTCCAAGAATATTTTGAACAAATTTCTATTTTATTTTTTATTTCACAATTGAATTTGAAATTTTGGAAATAATAATAGAAAACATTTTCAATTATACTATGTATTTCATTTTAATTTTAAATGTATTTTTTTCTTTTTATAACAAAATTATTTTCAATTTTTAGTATGTATTTATTTTGCTCAGTGAACTATTGTATCTAAGCCACGAATGTCAACAAATCTCACAGCTAAGAGTACAAAAAATACAATTATTTAATTCATTAGCATGCTAACTTTTGACAGAGCAAGTATATGCCGCTTTATTAAAGAAATAGATTCTAAAAATTTGTTTTTTTTTTATTAAAGGCATTTATTTTATTTTTTAAAAACACAATTTCTTTTATAATATCCAAGAATGAGTTGTATGTTAAGTAGAAATTCATCAAACATTCATCTTAACATACATTATTATTATTCTCATTATTACCATGCCATTAGTCGGTACGTTTTCTAATTGTTCCCTTTTACTTAAATTTTGTAGCAAAACAATGGTTAATTTGTTTTTATTATTATATTAATAGTCAGTCCGTTTCAATGTCATTTCTCTTTACCTTAAATTTTGCAACAACAAAAGTTTATTTAGTTTATTAACATTCTGTAATTTTAGTAGTACTGTAACATTCTATGAGGTATGTCACCTTCTACTGTTTAATTAGAGTTAAATTAATTGTTATTCTCTTTTTTATAATTGTTCTTTAATAAATTTCCCTTTGAATTGTTAAATATACAATGAATCTTTAAGTTTGTCTTTATTTGGGAATGACGACCACAATGGTATGTAATTCTTCGTAAGTAAATAGTCATGACATGTAAGGGATAGTTAGAGAGTAGGCTTATATGTTTATACGCAAAATACAAGCGATGAGAACCGATTTTGCCATATCTAGAGCGAGCTTGGAAACACGTTTTCATGCCACTTTACCTATTTTATCAATTTGCAGTATTTCTATGTGATGAAGATTGTGAAAAATTTTTGTTATTCGAAAATCCTGCAGGCGTATGTAACAAAACTTAAATTATTTTTACAAACATTTCAGTTCTATCTTTTTAACATGATCTATCAATTTAATATACACGGGAAGCCTTATTGTTTATCATAAAGTGGAAAATACCACTAAAAATTGATTTCAATACGCAGAATTTATAATCCATGTGCTCGATAATTGAACTTAGTTGTAACCAAAGCTTTAATATTAAATCAGTAAGAAAGTTCATCATTTTGTGTTAAGGATTTTTGATCACATTGCATATTAATTTAACATTTTGCTTACAAATTTTTTGTTAACTTTCAAATCGTGTTAAGTTAATTTCATTTAAAAATTTGATATTTGCATTTCAATATATTTAAAATCATGCTAATTGAAGAAATGGGTTAGAGGGGTTAGGGATACTTTACCGACCTCTTATTTTCCAAATAAGACAGAAAAATGGATATTGTTTTCAAACGTTTTAAAATAGAATTCACTTTTATTTATTGTATTTTATTTCTACTTGAGAATATGTTATAGGTCTTTTTTTACCTTTTAGAATACAATGTTTTGTTTGGGTTTTAAAAGATTTAAGTAGTTTTTTAGGAGCTTAAATAGTTTTAGGTATGTTTTAGGGTTTCAAATATTTAAATTTCTGTTGTTTATAGTTTAAACTTTTCTTTAAACTTCACGGTTGTAATTTTAACTGTTGTTGTTGTTGCTTGTTAGAGCTGTTGTTTTGTTTGCCGCGTTGTCGACCGCTTTGGTTTTTGGAAAAAAACACAAGTGAAGTTTTCTTTTCCTGGTTGCTTAACTGGAAGGTGGTTGTAGATTGTGGTTCTGCGTCGGCGTTTCTTGGAATTCAGGGTTGGACCTTGTCCCTTGTTCACCAAGGTGAACACTAATGTTTCATCAAAAATATAAATTAGTTTATATAACGATTCGATTTGAAAGTTTTCAAAGAAAGACCATGTGATTATTTAAAGTCTGTACAATTTGAAATTCCAAAAAAGTAGCGTAATCGAAATTGCATTTTAGTTTTCAAATATTTTGTAAAATCAATTATGCAAAGGGTCATATAAAGTTATTGAAAATCCACATGATTTACATCATATTGTGAAAAAAATCATATAAGAAAATTTATTTTCAAAACTTAAAAATTCTTTTAGTTTCCTTCGGTCTTCTTGATTTGTGTATTATTTTAAATTTAGCTTAAGATCTTTTATTTATAAAAATTAATTATAAATATTTATTTATCCCAATATTTCGTCACCACATTGGGTGAATTCTTCAGGGGAAAATGTTTTTTATAATTAATAAATGAAAATTATAAATAAACAAAATTATTTTCAATTTGAAGTATGTATTTATTATGCTCAGTGTACTATTGTATCTAAACTTATGTTTTATTAGTAGAATTATTTGAATCGTATTGATACAGATCAACACAACAACACATATTCTTTGCTGGGCCCAACAATAGGAACATCGTGGAATAAAAACATAATTTCTTTTATAATATCTAAGTATGATTTGAAAGTAGAAATTTATCAAACATTAATTTTAACATTCATATAATATTATTCTCATTATTAACATGTCATTAGTCAATCCGTTTCCTAATTGTTCCCTTTTGCTTTAAATTTTATAACAAAACAATAAAAAATTTGTTTTTATTATTATTATGTTAATAGTCAATATCATTTCTCTCTACCTTAAATTTTGCAACAACAAAAGTTTATTTAGTTTATTAACATTCCCAGCAAAACTTTGGTACTGGGTGCGATATTCTCATGCGTTACCTTGTAATGATAGCTTGTAACTTTTTTCATTATTTGCAAGCATAAAGTAATAAGTTACTTATTTTTTATTACGTAATATATGATTTATAAATGTAAAGTAATAATTGAAATATTTTTGAAAATCTATTTTTAGATACATTACTTTGGATTTTTTGTAAGCAAAAGGTTAATTTATGTTTGTTTTGACAACACTAACGAAAAAACGAAGCGCAACAATTCATTTAAGTTTAAAGCAATCAAATACTATATGCGTCGATAGCTCAGTGGGTAGAGTTATTGGCTGACAACCAGATTTCCCTGGTTCGATTCCCATCTTGACCACATTATTTGTAATTACAAATATTTTAAAACAAATATTTGTAATAATCTTTTTAGTAAAAATTCCTCTTTTTTAAAAATATATTTTAAGACACACCACTTTTTCCATTCTCGCAACCATATAAGTAACCCCTTACATTATCACCCCCAAAGTAATGGGTATATACATTACTTTGAGGCTCATCGGCTGTAAAATTCATCAATGAAGTAAGGTGTAAAGTAATCCATCGGCCCTTATAGCTATACATTACTTTAACCATTATTTGGTAATGTGTGGTTTTGCTGGGTTCTGTAATTTTAGTAGTACTGTAACATTCTATGAGCAATGTCACCTTCTACTGTTAATTAGAGTTAAATTCATTGTTATTCTCTTTTTTATAATTGTTCTTTAATTAATTTCCCTTTGAATTGTATATTTAAAACAATGAATCTTTAAGTTTGTCTTTATTTGGAAATGACAACCACAATGGTATGTTATTCTTCGTAAGTAAATAGTCATGTCATATAAAGGAAGGTTTTAGAAATTGGATATTTTGACTGTCTAGGAGTCAGAAAATTGTTTTGAAAGGAGGGAAAATTGTACCCATAATTGCTTACCATCTTTGTCATCATTGCAATAATATTCAATATTTTCGTTGGTTTACAATCTAACTAGTTAAATTTTTGCCTACTCTATGGCAGCCTTTAGCATGAAGACTAGGCTTATATGTTCATACGCAAGATTCAAGGGTTGAGAACCGAGCTAGCTGGAAAACACATTTTCATGGCACTTTTCCTATTTTATCAATTTGCAGTATTTTTATGTGTTGAAGATTGTGAACAATTTTTATTATTCGAAAAAATATGGAGGCGCCCAACGAAACATCTTTAACATTTTTTTAGGCGATTTTGCTATAAATCATCATGAAAAAATCAGTTTTAATTAAAAGAATTATTTTATACAAGTGAAATCTTTTATTATGTTGGTTAATTGAAAAATATCTTTCAAGTTTCGTACTTGTGTTTTTTCCAAATACTTTTTTTCCAAGTAATAGTCCTATTTATTTGGATATTTTGACTTCTGAATCTAGTGTCTTACTATGAGATAAGTGTTTCAATATTTAACCAATTTTAAAGTTCGTGTTTTAGTCTGAAAGTCCGATTACTGAAATTTTAGTCTTGGTCTTAGTTGCGTCTGATAAAAACACAAACATTGTGTTGAAAATAGAAGTCAGGTCCATTGTAGTCTTTGAAAAGACTGAAATGTAGTAGTTTTTTTATTTTCTATCACACTTTTTTTTTGTTTAGAAAACATTATTGCGAAACAATAGATCCGATATCACTGTGGAACAAATTCAGGTTAGCAAAAGTTAGGTCGATTTTGAGAGTGAGGGGTGAAAATAGAGGCTAAATTAGAAGACCCGTATCGCGGCGTTTTTTCATGTTAGTTCGAATTTTTTTTTAATCGACCTTCAACCTTTGCAATTTCATCTTTGTCTTCCCCTTCTTCCTCTTTTTAATCGTCTTCCTCTTTTTCAAATGTGTTTTTATACCACCAACAAATTTCAGCGAGTATTGCATGTGGAGATTTCTTTCCTCTGTACCTGTAACGAAAATAGTTTTCAATCGTTAAATGTTTAAATTGTGCACTCTGACAGAGATATTACAAAAATCTAGTTATTCAAAATATGCACACTCTATAGTTACCTTATTTCAAATGGAAGCGCAGTTTGGTGATAACGTTCGCCTTGCTCATCAGATTCAGTTGGCAACTGTTGAGCGAGTTGATCAAGATGCTGATGCAAGAGATGAATTTTGTACGACATATTAACCACAATTTCATCGAAAGCTGCCAACATGTTTACAACAGATTGCCTATAGTTGTCTTTTAATGACTGCTTTCAATGCGAGCCATGCATTTAATTCTCGGTCTGTCAGAACTTGGTCAAAATCTTGACGACTCATTAGTTTCCGTATGTCGGGACCATTAAGAACCCCTTCCTGAATTTTGGCGTTAATTAGTCTTGGGAAAATGTCTTTTAAGCGGTGGAATACTGCTGGTCTTTTTGCGATACATTTCAAACAATTTTTAGCAATGCCAAGTTTAATGTGGAGCAACGGCAACAACATTTTTATTTCAGGAACAAGACTTTCGTATAGCCTATTGTCTTTAGGTCATTTCCGTCCAATGCGACTATTCCAGTTTTGCTGTTTGTACTGGTTTATTCCTTTAATACCTTCTCCGTATCATGAACCCCAATCGCACAAGAAACACGGATATTTTGGACGCCCAGATCAATGAAACAATTTTGAGGTCGCAGCAAATGCGCCACTGGTTTTCGTTATATTTGACTACGTCCAGAATGTGTTTCAAGTTATTGAAATTTTCACTAGTGTCAGTGCTATACGCAATCGGAACAGAAGGCATTCTATTTGTCTTGTGCAAAAGCACAACTTTTAAGCTGATTACTGAACTATCGATGAAAAAACGCTAATCATCTTTTTTATAGGTTAACCCTATCGTCTCCATTAACTTTTCAATGTCGTTGCAATAAGCGAAATTTTTTCCATCATTCACATTGAAGAAGTTTTCTAACTCTTTGGCGTTTTCGATATGCTGTTACTTTGGTACCTTTCGCCAGCAAATTATTTCCTTTTAAAAATGAAGCCAGTAGTTCTGATTTTTTCTGAGTCAAACACAAATTTGCAACAATTCCATCCAATTGGTTTTGTGTCACTAGGATTGGGTCATTTGATGTTTCATAGGATGTACCTTCACCAGGGTCGTATTCTGAGAAGAAATCCAGGATGTAGCAGCAGCGGTTGTAGTACTGATATCTGTTTGAAGATCAATACTTCGGTATGTTGGTAATGGAACGAATTATGAGTGCGGTAATAGTAATTGGACACTTGGCACTGCTACATAAGTTTAATTTTTTCTTTCCTTCTATTCAAAGTTTTATGGTAGTTAATACATTCATAGCAATTTTCTTCTTGATGCGGGCTGTTGTCTAACCACATCATTGGTATACCAAAAGGCATAGCCTTCTTCTTTTCACTTTTCCATTGCATAAGAGTTGAATAGCAATTAAAGTAAACTTTTTTAGGGACATAGTTTACGTCAGTGATAAACTCTTGCGAAAAATATTGTTTATAGGCTTCCAAAAAAAATTACTCGCATTGCCACATTTCATCGCTTGCTATGAAACGTCCACAAACATTACAAAAATGGTCCATTTTACATTTTGGTTCCGACATTTTTAATTAAAATTTTATTAAAAGACATCAGCTTCGGCTGAGTTCCAAGTCTTAACTGAATCTTTATTTTTGAAATTAGTTCGCTTGTACCATATAAACTCAGGTAAGTTTTCACCTTAGGGATTTAAAAACGAAAAGTAATAATTTCTGGTAAAAAATAAGTAACAACAACGTGCTCACTCATTTTTTTAAATATAAAGATGCATTATAAATTGTATAAACATAATAAAAGTTATATGGGCCACATATATTCCATTTTGTTCTAAAAAAAGTTTGTTGAAAAAATAACGCAGGTAAGTTTTCACCTAAGGGATTTAAAAACGAAGTGTTATAATTACAGGGAAAAAACATTTGCTCTCATTTTTTTCAAAGATAAAGATGCATTTTTAATTTTGTAGGCATAATAAAAGTTATATGGGTCACATATATTTCTTTTTGTTCTAAAAAAATGTTTGTTAAAAAAATTACGCAGGTAAGTTTTCACCTTAGGGATTTAAAAACCAAGAACTTTTCCTAACTAACATTTCAAAATTATATTTTTTTTTCCATATTTTTATAATTTATTTTTCAATGTTTTTCAAAACCAACACTGAACAAAATTGGTACATAAAAAATGAGAAGTAAATTAATATTAAGCTTAAAAACGCAAGTTTTGTATTATGATTGTTTTCTTTTCAAATGAAATTTATTGAAGAAACTGAGACGCATATTATAGATTGAACAGAAAGCAAAAAAGACTTAGTTTTGTGGAAAATATTTTCAAAAAGCATGAAAAACAAATAATTTTTCCAACATTTTGCTTCATAAGCACCACAAAAATTTTCGAAATCAATTTTTTAAAAAATTTTAATTGTTGCACAGGTCTCTAGCAGATTAAAAAAATAGGCAAAAAACCATATAAACAATATGCTGAAAATTGGCATTTGACTGCAAAGGTTGAAGGTCGATTAAAAAAAAAATCGAACTAACATAAACAAACGCCGCGATACGGGTCTTCTAATTTAGCCTCTATTTTCACCCCTCACTCTCAGAATCGACCCAACTTTTGCTAACCTGAATTTGTTCCACAGTGTATTTAGCTTAAAGCACAATACGTTGTGATTATTTATTTCGTTATATATTTTTGTTTTGGGTTGTTATTCCCAAAAAAACAATTTATATGATATTTATTTTTGAACAAATTCGCTTATATTTACGTACTATTTATTCCATTTGATATACATATTAAATTTAATATATTTTTTGTGATACCAGGTTTTTAAATTTTTTTATTTTGTATTGATATCATATCTGGTTTATATACAATTTTTGAATTTTTTTGACGTTATGTCAGGTTTTGAAACTAGAAGCACCGTTGCTATTGGTAAAATTTCTACTCGTGGCTTGAATCCTTCTAAAAGTACAAAATTGATTCATGTTTGATACAAAGTACTTAAAAAGGGTATGTTTACTTAATCACACTTTTCTCGAAATCCACAAAAAATAAAAGCTTGTCAACGACAGGTCCATGGACGGATTTACCTTAAAATTGCCTTTAAAGGGCAAAATCCATTTTTTTTAAATTTGTTTAAGAAGATTTTTTAAAAATCGAAAACGGAGTTTTGAAAATTATGCCAAAAAATGTATGCGTTTTTTTGCCTTATTGCGCGACATGTTAACAGACTTGGAAATAAAATATTAGATCTGTGTATTTTTAAGTATAGAGAGCAAAAAACAATTATCGGTTTATCAATTTCTGAAAGTGTAAATAAAAGTGTTTTTGGCATAAAATTGATCTGGGGCATTTGATATTTCTTAGCGAGTTCTTAACCGATTTGAACGCTATGCAGCTTTTTGAAAATATATTTTTATACTGAAATCGATTCATAACACAAGTTGTTGAAAAAATTAAAATATAGAACGAAATTTTCCCAAAAGCTAAAAAAAATCATATTTTTTCCATTTAAACTCTCTTGAAATTTTCAATCGCTTTCCGCCTCGACTTCCCTTTATCCGATTGCCATCAAACTTCATATTTATTAGTTTTATATAGAAAGGAAACAAATTGGACTCCGACACTCTTCAAATTTACCCTTTAAAAAATTGCCATATAACTTGGACGCCCTTAATGGCCATAGCCATTAAAACTAATTTGAATATAATGCTATATAATAAACCAAAGAAAATACTTTGCAAATAAGCATAAATGAACTTATTAATGAATATCACAATTCAATACAAGGAGGACACTTAAGTGTTAGAAAAACAGCCATGAAACTGAAACAGCGTTACATACCCAGCAAAACCACACATTACAAAATAATGTGTAAAGTAGTGTGTAGCTATCGGGGCTCATGGATTACTTTACACCTTACATCACTGATGAATTTTACAGGCGATGAGCCTCAAAGAAATGTATAGACCCGTTACTTTAGAGGTGATAATGTAAGGGTTTACTTATATGGTACGAGAATGGAAAAAGTTATGTGTCTAAAAATAGATTTTCAAAAAGAGGAATTTTTATTAAAAAAATATTACAAATATTTTAAACGCTATTAAAAATAATGTCATGATGGGAACCGAACCTGGGAACTTTGGTTGCCAGCCAAGATTTCTACCCACTGAGCTATCGACGCATATAACTTTTGATTGCTTTAAACCTAAATTGTTGCTCTTCGTTTTTTCGTTAGTGTTGTCAAAACATACATGCATTATCCTTTTGCTTACAAAAAAACACAAAGTAATGCAGCTTATTACTTTATGCTTGCAAATAATAAAAAAGGTAACGATCTATCATTACAAGGTAACGCATGATTATATCGCAAAATGATAAAACAACGCGTATTAAAATGCAAGCAATGTAAAATAAACAAAAGAAACATCCAAGAGAAAAATGGACTCGAAATAGATACTCCAAGAACCAATTTCGAAGTAGCATCTATTGCCTCTTTTGCGGTTATTAAACTATAACCGATACATATTGATAATTCAATGTGAATTGCCAAAATACGTAGTGGCATATCCTATGGAGACCACAGAAGCGAAAACAGTGGCAAAAATTTTTCTAGAACAGTTTATTTTGAAATACAGTAACTTTAAAATCCTTAAGTCAGATAAAGGAACCGAATTTAAAAACCAATTGATGTCAGAAATGTGTAAACTTTTGGCCATTAAACTATTTTTTAGCGGACCTTACCATCACGGAACTTTTAGCTAGATAGAAAGAAATCATAGAGTACTCAATGAATGTTAATTAAATTTCTGTTAAGACAATCAATGGGACTATTGGATTCCTTATTTTGCGTTTGCGTACACAACGCCAAATGTAGATACAAATTACACATCATACGAAAAAGTTTTTGGAAAATTACCACACCTGCCAAACGATGACGGGACGAACAATTTTATAACACATAAAATTACATAAACGAGTTGAAACAACGACTAAAATTATCTTTACACAGGAAAAACAATAATACTTTGAAATAGCTAAGGACAGAAGGGTACGAAACGATATAAATATAAGCCCACTTAACTTAGAAACAGGAAATCTTGTACTTGTAAGGACAATAAATAGAAAGAAGTATCAGGCACCATATCATAGGCCGTATAGGATAATAGAAAGACAGGGAGTGAATTCTATATTAGATATACATATCTCTCCTCTTCTAGAATATTTTTTGTCAGTGCTGTAAACCTTTGGAATAGTTTACCACATAATCTAAAAACCGATTCGCGTGTGTTGTTTTTATTTATTTATTATTTATTTATTAATTATATAATTACAAATTATATGTTAATACCCTAACCGAGCACTAGCAACAAAGGCCTTCGGCTCGTTGTAGCGAAAACAGACCAGAGCCTCTGGTGGGAATTGAACCCACGACCTCCGCACTGATAAGCTAGCACGCTACCAACTAGCCTACCGGGGCGCTCTGTTGTTTTTTAAAAGGGCAGTTATAAAACATTACAATAGATTGTTTAGTGTTTTTTTTGTGTTTGATATTTGATATTTAATTTCTTTTGATTTTTAAATATTTTATTCTTTTTTTTTTTATTGAATTATTTTTCTTTGTTAAAATTTTATAGCAATGTTTTCCTAGTCTTAGTTCTAAAAATAAATCTTATATAAAATTTACAAAATTATATTGAAATAAATAAATAAAATATAGGCGGTAAGCCAAGAAAATTTCACAATAACATTCACTTTGGTTCGCAAGTAGGAATTGGATTCACCAATTATGGTATAAAGCCCAAAATGGAACCGAGTTTCTCCTAAAGAAAAACCTCAGATTTAAAACCATTGCAAAAAATGGATTTAAAGTTCTAACCACAATTGTTTTATGTATGTAAAGTTGATTTAAATGGATGCAATTTTTTTTACTGATCACGATTTAAAGACTGTTGCTTACTGTACCACTTATAGCTTGTAATTAATAGAGAAATAGAGAAAATAAAATTCCTTAAACAGTTTTTCTTTTGTTATTTGGAGAGGAATTAATGTACGGAAAAAATATGTATAGAGCAATTCCATATGAAAGCGACCACCTTTTGGACGACCCCTCTCCGATTTTAAAATAAATAGTCTCAATCGATTGCCCAGCAAAAAATAATGTACCTACATATTTTTTTTTTTTTATAGTGACTGGTTTAGTGGTGGTGTACACCACTGTCATGTGACAAAATTGAAGAATTCTTCATAAGGGACCTCATTGAAAAACTACTAAAGCGATCGCAACGAATGATAGCTCGTTGGAAAGGTATTGAATCAGGCTTTAATTGAAAAATAAAATTTTCCTAATTTTTCTCAGAAATTTAACTTTTTTCCCATGAAAATTAAATTTTCCCATGAAAATTAAATTTTCCGATTTTCCACAGAAGCTCCTAAATTTTCCGGCTAATTTTATTTTTTTTGGATTCCTCATAATTTTTGCTTTAAGAATCAGCAATAAAAAAATGGGCCCGACTCCTTGTTTGGACAGGAGAAGAGCATTTAAGAGACCACCTTGTTCTCATTGTTTTTATATTTTTTATAATTGAATTATTTTTAATTATTTAACATTATTTTATTTTATTATTAAAAATACATTTTAAAAATTATTTTACAGTTAAAAATACATTTATGAAGAAAAAATCTTTCTTATTTTGCTGCTTATACTTAATTACAATATTTATTAAAAATTTCAATTGTCTTGGCATCATTATAAAATTAAAGTAACTTTAAATTTAGCACGTCGGCAGACGAAGAGTACCGCTTTACATTAATTGACATATCAGAAATATTTGGTATGAAGCAATGAAACTTTTGCGTTCCAGTTATAGTTTTGACATTATTATATCTGTTTTGAAGTCGTCGCTCCATGACATCGTGTTCTTTTTGAGTGCATAAAACTGTGCTAATGGCAATTTCCTTGCTTTTAATCCACGAAAACAAATGTTGTACATTTAAGATCTGGTCAGTATATGGCCTTTGCAAACTTGCCTTAGTCGCCATGCGTTTTAGGGTTCCCCCTAACGCATCGCTTGGGCCCTTACCGTGGGACGTCGCAAAAAAGTGCCACTCGACCTTGCAGTTTTGTTCTTCTTCAATTATGCAAAGATTGTAAACATTTTTTTTATTCTTGTACTGAGAAGCCGCGCCGTCTGAGAAAAACGTTACTTTGTCGATTGCATCGAATTTTGATCTTAAGAATTCAAACAGTTTCATTTGAAATAATAAATAAACGGACACATAATTATGAGCTAAACTCTCCACGACAACAACAAGGCTTACGGTCTGTAGTTCGTTATCTTCGTTTTTGAAATAAATGCAAAAAGGATGCACCGTGCACTGGTCGTTTGCCCAGTGATAAGCCTGAATTTCATCCTGAACGAGAAACGTGTAATTCTCGGCAAAGTCGCTTATCACAATGAATTCATTTTGGGCTAATTTCTCCTTACTTTCCTTTAGAAATTTCGATTGCATCTCGGATATGAAATGGTGCGCCTTCAGTTCATTCAACTTGAATCCGAATTCCTCGATGAATTCCGGAATCTGCTTTACCACGGTCTCAAGGGAACATCTGCCGCTGCTAATTATCCACTGTTTGAAATGCACCTCCTGAATTAACAGCTGTTCAAACTTTTCCGCCAAATATTTCTCTAGCTGGTCAATCTTCGGACAATTGTCGCATTTGGACAGATGACAATTTTCCGTGGGGTATGCGCACAACGACTTCGACAGAAGGTCCCTATATGTTTCAATTTCCCCGTGAAATACTTTCAATTTCTTGCATGGAAAGAACATTAATTTGATGTTTTGATGAAACATGCAAACGCAGACTGAATGCGTTCCGTGCCTGTCTAATGCCAGCACGCATTCTTTTGGTCGTAGGATGGCAAACTTAGAAAATCCCACTTTTTCTGCTGGGTATTTCTCTTTGAACTGATGGTATGCTTCGGATAGATTACATAATAATAATCTGCGCTGCTTGTGTACTTTTTCTCCATCTTCACGTGTGATAACATAGTCACGTGTACCTGGACAGGCGCGGCTGTTGTCATCATTGCAGTAAAAATCTTGAATCAATTTCACCGTTGCTTCGCTGAGGGTCCTTGAGCCAAATTTCTTGGTGGGAGTCGCCAATATGCCCTTCTGTCGAACTAATTCTTTGCTTCTTCTCGCGATGTAAAAAGATGTTTAAAACTGTTCAGAAATCTTGCGTATAGACCATGATTGAGGCAGCACAGATAAAATGAGATATTTCTCCGGAAAAGTGGTCGCTAAATTTAATTTTCTTTTCAACTGCTCAATCATTTGTTTGCCGTCATCAACGTCATCTGCTTGACTGCATTCGTTATCAGAGCCTTCATCAAATATTGTCGCGATTGCACTCATAACCTTGCCTTTTTTATCTTTCCTGTATTTTTCACTTCGCAACTTTCTTTTTCTAATAAGCGTTTCACCTAAAGTGGTAATAGCTTCATTCAAAGGACTCAAAGACATATTGACCATCGGAATGTCTGCCTCACTATCAGATGAAACATTTTGTTCAATTGTCATTTCACTCTCGGATTGTGGTTGCATTTGTTTCAATGCATTTGCTTGTTGAGACAAATCGATTTTACACTTGGGGCAAATGAATTCTGCTTCTTCACCGTATTGTATATTTAATTCATTCATGTATCGCTTCGAAACACCAGTTAATTTTAATACTTTTATCTTTTTCGAACGATGCCCACTCTTGTTAAACGGATTGCAGCAAAATTTATTCATTTTACTTTAAATTGTCTTTACAGCTTCACTCTTTACTTTACAAAAAAAACACTTTAACACTTTCACGTTTAGTATTCAACTGAAATTTGACTAAGAGTGTGTGAAGTATTTATATTTATTTTTTGGTAAAAAATAGGTAAAAAAAAATAAGCGATATTTGCTTTTCTTTAATAGGAAAATTTGCGTGAACTACTGGTCATAAAATGTTTTTTAAAGGGGGACTTAATTGGTTACTGCCAATAAGCCGACCACAGGTCATAAAATGTTTTGTAAATTTTTTAAATTACCAGGTAATAAATATTTCGCCATATTTATGGAAAATCCGTGTTTTATGACTTGTTTCTGCACGTGTCATTTTAGGCGAAATATTTATTACCTGGTAGTTTAAAAAATTTACAAAACATTTTATGACCTGTAGCCTCAGTCGGGTTTGGTGTGCCATTACATGCCACTGCTGCTATTATCCATGGATTTATGGCCGATCTTGTGAAGGCAGGCAGACCATATTCACTACACACTCAACTTGGGGCTCTTAAAAAAAAATGATTTTTTCTTCATAAATGTATTTTTAACTGTAAAATAATTTTTAAAATCTATTTTTAATAATAAAATAAAATAATGTTAAATAATTAAAAATAATTCAATTATAAAAAATATAAAAACAATGAGAACAAGGTGGTCTCTTAAATGCTCTTCTCCTGTCCAAACAAGGAGTCGGGGCCCATTTTTTTATTGCTGATTCTTAAAGCAAAAATTATGAGGAATCCAAAAAAATAAAATTAGCCGGAAAATTTAGGAGCTTCTGTGGAAAATCGGAAAATTTAATTTTCATGGGAAAATTTAATTTTCATGGGAAAAAAGGTAAATTTCTGAGAAAAATTAGGAAAATTTTATTGTTCAATTAAAGCCTGATTCAATACCTTTCCAACGAGCTATCACTAGTTGCGATCGCTTTAGTAGTTTTTTTTTAAACAACTTTCAATCAGGTCCCTTATGAAGAATTCTTCAATTTTGTCACATGACAGTGGTGTACACCACCACTAAACCAGTCACTATAAAAAAAAAAAATATGTATCTACATTATTTTTTGCTGGGCAATCGATTGAGACTATTTATTTTAAAATCGGAGAGGGGTCGTCCAAAAATTTGCCAATTTTTATCGTTTTCATATGGAATTGCTCTATATTAACCTATAAGGTAATATGTACAATTGAGATTTATTGAAGAGCACAAAGTGTTGCATTAAATAACATACTTACTTTTATCCAACTGACCAAAAATAAATTTATCTCATGATAGAATTGGATACCTGCATATATAATACCAAACTCACGTTTTTTTTTAATGAATAAATCATGACAATGAAATTTCGTGCTTTTATTTTGAACGGAAACTGTTTTCAAAATTTATATTAAAAATATTTAAAAATTTACGTTATGGTCAAATTGATAAAAGGCAGGTCAAATTGAAAGCGCGTTTACCATAGCAGTAAAAAAATTTTGTAACAATTTGTAAAATATTTTAAGTTTTCAAATATAATTTAAACATAATTTAAATTTAAAAAATAATTTGAGTTTATAGATAATTTAAAAATGTAAAATTAGTTAAAAAGTTTTTAAGACTATAAAAATACTTATTTTTATTAAAATATACACAAATCATTTTTTTTCAATAGAGGGTGAGAGTGCAGTGAATTCACATCACTAGCACCACTCACACACTTACAATATATTTTCCGTTACCGACTGTAGTTTATTTAAAAAGTAATACGTAAAGTTTGTTTTTAAACGAAGAATCAATTGAAATTCATAGAAATATATTTTTTAACTATTTGAATAAGTCATTCAAAAAACAAACTATAAAAATTTACAGACATTCAGTAAGAGTTGATATTTTCAGTAAAATTTTATGTTTTCTGCTTCAAAAAATATAAATTAATATAATTCCTTTTTGTTTTTTTACCGAAATAGTTGGGTATATACAAAATTATTTCAATAAAAATTATAAGAAATTATTTAAATATGCATACACACAAAGCCGACATCTGCGTGTGTTGTGTTCTGTTTTGTAATTCCATACAAATGAAAAAACATTCAATTTGAAAAACAAACCACAAAAAGAGGTTTTTTCTAACTTTTTTGTCAGTAAAAAATTGATGGTTATTTTAAACGACATTGTATTGTTTTTACTACTTTTGTCTGTAAATTTTTATAATTTGTTTCTTGAATGACTGATTCAAATAGTTAAAAAATATATTTCTATGAATTTCAATTGATTCTTCATTTAAAAACAAACTTTACGTATTACTTTTTAAATAAACTACAATCGGTAACGGCAAATATATTGTAAGTGTACTATGGAGAAATCGGTATATACAGAAAGAGGCGTGCGTGAAATGATTTCATAAAATCAAAATTTTTTTTATTATGTTTAGTATACATAATAACAAAATAGATTGTAGTTTTTTATTTCCAATTGATTTTCTTTGCAAGCCCAATTGAGGTTTTTAAACACAAGAAAATTTCCTCAATTTTCTCTCAGTTACCGAACCATTGAAATATGTACAGATTTTTTTTGGCAGCTGCTTACGATGAAATCTCTATACTTAGCCTTTCTCCATTAATAAATTATTTCCACACTCATAATATAATTTGGGTAAAACCACTTTCAAGTGGTTAAAACCCAGTTATTTGTCACTATTATTGGCAAAATTAAAGGTAAATTTACACGTCGACTACCCTTATCGACTCTTACTCTGTATTGGGTTTTAAAATTGGCAAAACTACAAAATAATAAAAAGTTAGAAAATAAAATATGTGGTCCATTGTTTTTTAATATGGGTGCGAGCTGGCTAACTAAGGTTTCCAAATTTGTGTGAAATTTTAAAAAAAATTTTTAAAGAAATTTAAATACATTTTGTAAATTTGAAATTACTTCAAAATTTATTTAGTTACCTCGCCCAGGTCCTTAGTGGAATTATTTAAATTGAATATTTGGTTTTTTTTCGATTTTATTGAATCCTCTAATTTTAGTGTGAACTAACAATAATTATTCAAATCTTAATAATTATGACTTATAATTAAGTCTAGCCAATCAATGCCAGGCAAAACTTCAAAGGCTCAGCGATTTATAGGTGTCCCCAGTAGCATCTCTTAGTTGATTAAGCGTATCAAGTCTGCTGTGTCCAACATTCTTAGGCGCAGTTGGCCACGGTTATTTAATTGATTTCGAGCTAGTATGTTGGGATGGGTTTCTTTAAATAGATTTCACCATGTCTTAGAATTTCATTCTTTACAAGAGGGACATTTAAGTCTTTGTGAATGTTAGAGTTTCTGATATACCAGGGTGCATTTTTAATTATTCTTAAGAGTCTATTTTGTCCTCTATAATTTTTCAACATTAGACGCAGAGGCAGTACCCCATAGCACCATATTGGTTTAATTACGTGAGTTTTACAGTTTTTAACTTTATTTGGGTAAGTTTAGCATCTATATGGGTTTTCCATGTTCGCCGGCGGTCGAGGTGAGTTCCGAGATATTTAACACTATTGTGTTGGGTTGTTACTCCGTACCGGAGGGCACGATTCTAAGGGTAAAAGTGATGTGGATACATTGCTGTTCATTTACTTTAATTTTCCATTTTTCTACACTCACCAAAAAAAGTCTGTAATGGCAACTGTAAATTTTGCTGTTATTACGGGAAATTCTGCTAATTTGAGCCCAGCGGTATTTTTTGCTAATCTTAACAACACATGTCTGCTGACGTGTAGTACAATGAAATTAGTAGCCGCTACTAAATTTTAGTAGACTTTTAGTAAAGTGGAATTTAAAATCTGTTTGCTAAAATCAGCAAAAAAATACTAAATATTATTAATATAAGTACAAAGTTTTATATTTTTAACGAATTTATTATTTTGTTTTAATTTGGTAGTTTCTGTTTTGAAAAATATTTAATTCAATTTTTTTTTTTACTTTTAAGGTTAAATTTTAATTGTTTTTAGGGCTGATTTTTAGAACCAAAAAAACTTTTTAGTGCTTTTTTACGTGGATGTCCTCTTTTTAGACATGAGTCGGTATCTTCACTTCCGATCCCTTTTTTAAACCTATGTAACATTTTAGGGCAATTTAAGTTTGTATGTATAAGTTTTAATTATTAGAAATAACATTTCCTTCAATATCCCCTTTTTAAAATTAGTAATTTTTTTTGCTAATTTTAGCAAATCGGTTTTCAAAAATTTGTAAAATGTTTTCTGAAATTAGCAACAAAAATTTGTAAATATTCTGTAAAAACTCTGTAATTTGTAAAATGTAAATAGCAAAATGATTTGCTAAATAATAATGTTTTTACTAAAAATCAGTACAAAGATAATAAAGTGGGATTGAAAACCGTTTACAAATTTTTCTACTAACTTTTTTTCCTGAGTGTAGCCAAGCTTCTAATTGAGAAATGTGGTTTAGTAGTGCTCGTGTTCACTTATGATTTTTATTTTAAAAAGTAAACCATCATGCCAAACTTTATCAAATGCTTGTGAGACATCGTTAAAAAAGAGCAGAACAGAACCCTTTTTCCTCAAAGGCCTTCCTAATGACAGTAACAACCCTATGAACTTGCTCAATGCTGCTATGTTTTTTTCTGAAGCCAAACTGGTGGTCTGGGATTGAGTTATTTTGATAAACAGCTTGGGACAATTTGCTTATCAAAATTTTTTTGAACAGCTTGGACAGGTTCGATAAAAAACTAAAAGGTCTATATGACTCGATTTTGGAGATATCTTTGCCAGGCTTGAATTATCATTGTTACAAGTGAAACCTTCTATTCTGTGGGATAATGTTTAAGGCGTAAAATAGCATTAAAAGTAAAAAGAATAATTCTTAAAGCTATATGGAGTAGTTCTAAAAGCAACTTATTTGTGATCCTATCGATTCCTGGAGCTTTTTTGGGGTTAAATTCATCAATAGTCTTTCCGACCTCTCTCATCTCAAATCGTAAGTGGGTTTCTGCTCGGTGTTGGGGTATAACAGAAGGTAAGTCTTCTAAGTTTCTTGACGCGTTTGGAGTAAATACATTTCTTAAGTGCTCAACGAATAATTCTACTTTTTCAGAATCATTTGTTGTCCAACTTCCGTTCGGTTTTTGCAAAGGAGGTTTGGTCATGATAAGTCTTTTAAGACTTTTTGTAGCATGCCATATTGTGTAGTCAGTAGAGTTTAGATTCTCTAGAAATCTATTTAGTGACGCGATTTTTTGAGTTTGTAGTAGTTTTCTTAGATTTCTCATGCATTCTCTTAATCTTGTTGTGGAGATCTGTGTCTTTCAATAGCCTTTGTGACTCTAAAATCAATTAAGTCAGGTGTTTTCTGCGGATCCGTTGGTCAGTAAGTTGGTTCTCCACTTGAAATTACGTCTATATTCATTTTGGAAATTGTATTAAAAAGTACGCGGCCCTTTGAGTTAATTAATCGTAATCCTCAGAATGGATGCTAGCATTGTTTAAAAAAATTTGCGTATTTTTCTTCTGTCATTGCAAATTTTGGCGTTGAGTAAACTGACGAGATCACTAGATCTTCGACAAATTCTTTCAGACATACGGTTGTTGCCTGGATATAATTTTCACGCAGTTCAGCCATCAAAGATTGTTTTAATCGTGTTTTGATAAGAATAGCTGAGCCTGAGCTCTGTTTCTTGGGTCTTTTGTATCATACAAAGTGTATCGGCTTATTGAGAATGCATTTTGAGGGGTTAAGTGAGACTCAGAAATAAGCATTAGAACTATTTGCTTATTTCTGAGGAAGTAGTCGAATTCATTTTTATGCTGGCGTATTCCGTTTGCGTTCCAGTAACATATTTTCAGGCTGCACATGGTCTGTTTAGCAGAGCCTGCAGTAACAATGACTGCATTATCATCTTCTCCTGCATCATACTATTTATGGAGCCAGTCAAATTATTAATTGTTTGGACAACATTGTTGACTCAAGTCGACTAAAGTTAATATTTGGTTCTGCATTGTTGACTCAAGTCGACTAAAGTTAATATTTTGTTCTGCGAGTTGTTGAGTATTAGGAATGGGTTGGGTAGACGGGTTAGGTTGGTTAGTTGGGTTTAGCTGATTTTTGCAGTTGGGTGTTTGGGCTGTGTAGCGCATTTGGGTTGGGTTGTGTATTTGAGCTGGGCATGTTTGGGTTTGATTTTAGGACATTTGATTAAGATCGAGCGCTATTATTGCACTGTTGCAAAATTGGGTATTGGTTAGGGTTTGATTTGGGGAGCGCCCGTCCTCTTAGAGGAAACGAGCGTTTAACCTTAGTATATACTAGGCAACCCTTAAATTTGAAGAGTGGTTTTCACCGCAATTGCTGCATCTCTTAACGCTAGGGTCATTTTGCGGTTTGTCACAATTGCTCGAATTGTGAAACTCACCGCACACAACGCAAACGGTAGATAGCTTGCAATAAGCCCTGGAGTGGCCATACTCCTGAGAATTTAAACATTGGGTTGGCCCTGTGCTTTTATGTGGTTCTTCTTCCGTGATTCTGCAATATAGAAAATATATAAGGCCATAAATTGTGTGTATTTCCCCCTTTTTCAATTTAAAGTCTCTGGGTTCTAGTTCTACATGGAACAATATACCCGAATCTTTTCGTGGTTCTTGATGTTAACGACGGTCTTTATCTTGAATATGTCGCGTTCTAAGCCTTGTTTTTGTTTTATATTCAAGATTAAAATTAAGAAGACTTTATTAGTTCATTTTTTAGATAAATCGTATAATAACTCGTACAATCATTATGTTTAAGCGTAATACACAACGTATTAAGCGTAAGTAATTTTACGCTGGTGTTATATGTCAACATAATAACTATACAACCTTTACATAAAGTATAAAACTAGAGATTTAAATTTATAATACAGCATTTGCATTATACATAAATAATTCACTAATTCATTAAACTAAAACTATGTTGTAATAAATCTTATATTATTAACAAATTCAACAAATTACAAGTCTTTTCGGTTGTTTTACAATTCTACCTCTTCGCGTTCCATATTTTGCATTCTTATCATCGATTTTGACATTCTCTTCTACCCTCTCTTCTACTCTCTTTTCTACTCTCTCTTCTTCCCTTTCATTATTCTCCTCATTTTCATCAATTTCTTGATTTGTACAGTTATCAAGAGTATTCGAATTGGTTTTTTGCGATTTTCTAATATGCTCTAATCTTCTTCTAAAAATTGATCCATTGTCATCTATCAATACAAATGATCTTTGTTCCTTGCAAATCTCAACTACTTAACCATGAAACCAACAGCCCGTAGGTGTTTTTTTAAACATAATTTTATCACCCTCACTCACCGGCTTAAATCTCTTCGATATTCCGTAGTAATATTATTAACTTTTCCTTAAATTTGATTTCAGTTTATTCCTATATTCTTTGCCATTCAATGACATTGTTCTAAGATTATCAACCACTGAAGGAAATTGACTACGAAGAAAACCAAGACATCAACAACTGCGAAGGGCTCGGTAGATTTCACTTAGGTGTTGTCTGATAGTGCATTAACGCTAAATAGGGATCAGAATTACATTCCAACGAATTTTTCAATATTTTCTTCATTGTTTGAATTGTACGCACCAGAAGTTTTGTGATTTACTCCCCAGTTTCTACAAAAAGGTCAAATTCACTAGAATTAAAGTGACGTCGATAATCGGAAATAAAAATAAATGGAATCCCATGTCTAGAAAAAGTTGTTTTCAACCTCGATATCACGTGAAAATTACTATAACCCCCATTAAGCAATTCAAGTTCAACAAATTTCGAATAATAATCAACTACCAGGAGGTACATTTTCCCCTGAAATTCGAAAAGATCGCACCCAACTTTATACCAAGGTATATTAACAACCTCGTGTGGCAACAATTCCGGCCTCGAGTTAGATATTTCAAAACATCCTTCAATATACTAATCTCATCCTTTACCCTAAAATAAGGTGCGACATCTTCCTCCACATCCTTTCGATTCCTAGGCCAGCCCTCCTTAACATAAGCCATAATTTTCAAAAACGTTAAATCCTTCAAACTATGTTCCTTTACTACATCGATGATCCCTAGGAGGAATCTTATGAAGAGGTTTATCAAAAAGAATAACAAACGGTTTGTGATCTGTCTCCACCCACTAGACCCATATATGTATTGATGGAATCTAGTACAACCAAAGTGTATAGCCAATAGCTCCAATAGATGCATATGCAATAGGATGCCTATCATGTAAAATTGTTGCCCCCAGAGCAAATTTGGAAGCATCAACGAACAAGATGATTTCCCCCTTTGGATTAGAATACGTAAGTACCGGTGCCCTTGTAATCTCCCTTTTCAGATTACCGAATTTGGCATCATGTACCAAAGTCCAATGCCATTGAACCTCACCTTTTAGTAGTTCCATTAATTTTTTAAAGATAAATTTTCAGTAAATGAACCTAAATAATTCACCATACCCAAAAACCGCTGTAAATCCTTGACATTTCCTGGTTTCGGCATTTGAACGATTACCTTTATTAAACCTCAAATCGACATCCCTTGCCCTACGAAGCACCGCTTCCAGAATTTTCATATGCTCCTCCTCACTCGACGAAAAAATTAAAAAATCATCAATATAAACGATAAGCCTATGAATATCACCAATAAGCTTAACCATCTCCGCATTAAAGCCAAAAGGAAGCTTTAAGAACCGAAAGCGCCCAAATGGTGTATTGAACGTACAAAGTTTGGATGATCTTTCACTCAATGGTACCATCCAAAATCCTCTATTAGCATCCAATGTTGAAAAGTAATTAGACCCATTAAGTTTCGCCTTACATTCCTCAATAGTAGGGAATGGATAGTGTTAAGGAGTGAAATTAGTAAACGTAACCCGTACCCTGAATTGCATATTAGTTTGTGTTTAGTGAAAATATTTACAACGGTGGGTAATTGCTTTTAATGACGTTTGTATAAAATTAGTGTGCAGTGGAATTTTTCTTTGCTTCCTTCATTTCCTGTTTGGCCAACAGCCGTACAATATTAATTTTATAGATTATAAAAAATTTAATAATAATTTATTAAAATTTGTATAATCAAGTGTATAAAAAGCACAAGTGTGAGTAAATTTAAAAATGATAATTGTTTGTACTAATGAAATAATTTTTATTGTTAGATTTAAGCTTTTTTGTGAAAAACCAATAAACTGAATTATAATTGAAATAGGTTTTCATAGCTTTAAATACGTGTTTTATTTTCTACGTGCCTGGCCAACCAACATTCTAAAATACTTTTGCTGATGATTAAAGTATATTTTATCCTGTCAAGACGAATATTTTTGTGAAGCCAAAGTGAAGATCTGACAACTGCCGGGAAAATGGATCCCCATAAGGATACATCAGTTACAACTTCTGAAGCATCACCCAGTGTAATCGTTACAACATGCGCAACTGCACCACTAGTTGTAGCTGCAGATGCGCAAATACTGACAAACACACCACCTGATAATTTTATAGAAAGGGTAACTGGTTCCATGTGGCCCGGATCGTCTGCTAATATAATTAGTTCCGGAAACAGCACAGTTAGTCCAAACCTTACCGACATACGTAAACACCTCAACCGCAGTATACAATCCGCCATTATATATGGGGCCTTGCATGACAAGTACACATTTCAATGCAGTTAATTCTGGTTTAGGTCACAACGCACATGGTTTTCACCTTGGTGAACAAGGGACAAGGTCCAACCCTGAATTCCAAGAAACGCCGACGCACAACCACAATCTACAACCACCTTCCAGTTAGGCAACCAAGAAAAGAAAACTTCACTTTTGTTTTTTTTTTCCAAAAACGAAAGCGGTCGACAACTCGGCAAACAAAACAACAGCTCTCACAAGCAACAACAACAACAACAGTTAAAATTACAACCGTGAAGTTTAAAGAAAAGTTTAAACTATAAACAACAGAAATTAAAATATTTGAAACCCTAAAACATATTTAAAACTATTTAAACCCCTAAAAAACTACTTAAATCTATTTAAAACCCAAACAAAACATTGTATTCTAAAAGGTAAAAAAAAGACCTATAACATAATCTCAAGTAGAAATAAAATACAATAAATAAAAGTGAATTATATTTTAAAACGTTTGCCGAAAACAATATCCATTTTTCTGTCTTATTTGGAAAATAAGAGGTCGGTAAAGTATCCCTAACCCCTCTAACCCATTTCTTCAATTAGCATGATTTTAAAAATATTGAAATGCAAATATCAAATTTTTAAATGAAATTAATTTAACATGATTTGAAAGTTAACAAATAAATATGCAATGTGATCAAAAATCCTTAACACAAAATGATGAACTTTCTTACTGTTTTGATATTAAAGCTTTGGTTACAACTAAGATCAATTATCGAGCACATGGATTATAAATTCTGCGTATTGAAATCGATTTTTAGTGGTATTTTCCACTTTATGATAAACAATAAGGCTTCGCGTGTATATTAAATTGATAGATCATCCATCACTTTGGTTCGAAGTAGGAATTGGATTCACCAATTATGGTATAAAGCCCAAAATGGAACCGAGTTTCTCCTAAAGAAAAACCCCAGATTTAAAACCATTGCAAAAAAATGGATTTAAAGTTCTAACCTCAATTGTTTTATGTATGTAAAGTTGATTTAAATGGATGCAATTTTTTTCACTGATCACGATTTAAATACTGTTGCTTACTGTACCACTTATAGCTTGTAATTAATTATTAATAAATTGACAAAATTAAATGTGTGGCTGTATTTTGCAGATCTAGTGGTACAATTCTAGAGAAAATAAAATTCCTTAAACAGTTTTTCTTTTGTTATTTGGAGAGGAATTAATGTACGGAAAAAATGTGTATATTAACATATAAGGTAATATGTACAATTGAGATTTCTTAAAGAGCACAAAGTGATGCAATAAATAACATACTTACATACATACTTTTATCCAACTGACCAAAAATAAATTTATCTCATGATAGAATTGGATACCTGCATATATAATACCAAACTCACGTTTTTTTTTTTAAATGAATAAATCATGACAATGAAATTTCGTGCTTTAATTTTGAACGGAAACTGTTAAAATTTATATTAAAAAGTATTTAAAAATTTACGTTATGGGTCCAAATTGATAAAAGGCAGGTAAAATTGAAAGCGCGTTTACAATAGCAGTAAAAAAATTTTGTAACAATTTGTAAAATATTTTAAGATTTCAAATATAATTTAAACATAATTTAAATTTAAAAAATAATTTGAGTTTATAGATAATTTAAAAATGTAAAATTAGTTAAAAAGTTTTTAAGACTATAAAAATACTTATTTTTATAAAAACATACACAAATCATTTTTTTTTTTAATAGAGGGTGAGAGTGCAGTGAATTCACATCACTAGCACCACTCACATCACTAATACACTTACAATATATTTTCCTTTACCGACTGTAGTTTATTTAAAAAGTAATACGTAAAGTTTGTTTTTAAATGAAGAATCAATTGAAATTCATAGAAATATATTTTTTAACTATTTGAATCAGTCATTCAAAAAACAAACTATAAAAATTTACAGACATTCAGTAAGAGTTGATATTTTCAGTAAAATGTAAAATTTTATGTTTTCTGCTTCAAAAAATATAAATTAATATAATTCCTTTTTGTTTTTTTACCGAAATAGTTTGTATATACAAAATTATTTCAATAAAAATTATAAGAAATTATTTAAATATGCATACACACAAAGCCAACATCTGCGTGTGTTGTGTTCTGTTTTGTAATTCCATACAAATAAAAAAACATTCAATTTGAAAAACAAACCACAAAAGTAGTTTTTTCTTACTTTTTGTCAGTAAAAAATTGATGGTTATTTTAAACGACATTGTATTGTTTTTACTACTTTTGTCTGTAAATTTTTATAATTTGTTTCTTGAATGACTGATTCAAATAGTTAAAAAATATATTTCTATGAATTTCAATTGATTCTTCATTTAAAAACAAACTTTACGTATTACTTTTTAAATAAACTAAATCGGTAACGTCAAATATATTGTGAGTGTACTATGGAGAAATCGGTATATACAGCAAGTGGCGTGCGTGAAATGATTTCATAAAATCAAAATTTTTTTTAATATGTTTAGTATACATATATACACAATAGATTGTAGTTTTTTATTTCCAATTGATTTTCTTTGCAAGCCCGATTGAGGTTTTTAAACACAAGGAAATTTCCTCAATTTTCTCTCAGTTACCGAACCATTGAAATATGTACAGATTTTTTTTGGCAGCTGCTTACGATGAAATCTCTATACTTAGCCTTTCTCTATTAATAAATTATTTCCACACTCATAATATAATTTGGGTAAAACCACTTTCAAGTGGTTAAAACCCAGTTATTTGTCACTATTATTGGCAAAATTAAAGGTAAATTTACACGTCGACTACCCTTATCGACTCTTACTCTGTATTGGGTTTAAAAATTGGCAAAACTACAAAATAATAAAATGATAGAAAATAAAATATGTGGTCCATTGTTTTTTAATATGGGTGCAAGCTGGCTAAGGTTTCCAAATTTGTGTGTAATTTTAAAAAAATTTTTAAAGAAATTTAAAATCATTTTGTAAATTTGAATTTACTTCAAAATTTATTTAGTTACCTCGCCCAGGTCCTTAGTGGAATTATTTAAATTGAATATTTGTTTTTTTTTCGATTTTATTGAACCCACTAATTTTAGTGTGAACTAACAATAATTATTCAAATCTTAATAACTATGACTTATAATTAAGTCTAGCCAATCAATGCCAGGCAAAACTTCAAAGGCTCAGGGATTTATAGGTGTCCCCAGTAGCATCTCTTAGTTGATTAAGCGTATCAAGTCTGCTGTGTCCAACATTCTTAGGCGCAGGTGGCCACGGTTATTTAATTGATTTCGAGCTAGTATGTTGGGATGGGTTTCTTTAGAATTTCATTCTTTACAAGAGGGACATTTAAGTCTTTGTGAATGTTAGAGTTTCTGATATACCAGGGTGCATTTTTAATTATTCTTAAGAGTCTATTTTGTCCTCTTTATAATTTTTCAACATTAGACGCAGAGGCAGTACCTCATAGCACCATATTGGTTTAATTACGTGAGTTTTACAGTTTTTAACTTTATTTGGGTAAGTTTAGCATCTATATGGGTTTTCCATGTTCGCCGGCGGTCGAGGTGAGTTCCGAGATATTTAACACTATTGTGTTGGGTTGTTACTCCGTACCGGAGGGCACGATTCTAAGGGTAAAAGTGATGTGATTTTTCTACACTCACCAAAAAAAGTCTGTAATGGCAACTGTAAATTTTGTTGTTATTACGGGAAATTCTGCTAATTTGAGCCCAGCGGTATTTTTTGCTAATCTTAACAACACATGTCTGCTGACGTGTAGTACATTGAAATTAGTAGCCGCTACTAAATTTTAGTATACTTTTAGTAAAGTGGAATTTAAAATCTGTTTGCTAAAATCAGCAAAAAAAAAATACTAAATATTATTAATATTAGTACAAAGTTTTAAATTTTTAACGAATTTATTATTTTGTTTTAATTTGGTAGTTTCTGTTTTGAAAAATATTTAATTCAATTTTTTTTTACTTTTAAGGTTAAATTTTAATTGTTTTTAGGGCTGAGTTTTAGAGCCAAAAAAACTTTTTAGTGCTTTTTTACGTGGATGTCCTCTTTTTAGACATGAGTCGGTATCTTCACTTCCGATCCCTTTTTTAAACCTATGTAACATTTTAGGGCAATTTAAGTTTGTATGTATAAGTTTTAATTATTAGAAATAACATTTCCTTCAATATCCCCTTTTTAAAATTAGTTATTTTTTTTGCTAATTTTAGCAAATCGGTTTTCAAAAATTTGTAAAATGATTTCTGAAATTAGCAACAAAAATTTGTAAATATTCTGTAAAAACTCTGTAATTTGTAAAATGTAAATAGCAAAATGATTTGCTAAATAATAATGTTTTTACTAAAAATCAGTACAAAAATAATAAAGTGGGATTGAAAACCGTTTACAAATTTTTCTACTAACTTTTTTTCCTGAGTGTAGCCAAGCTTCTAATTGAGAAATGTGGTTTAGTAGTGCTCGTGTTCACTTATGATTTTTATTTTAAAAAGTAAACCATCATGCCAAACTTTATCAAATGCTTGTGAGACATCGTTAAAAAAGAGCAGAACAGAACTCTTTTTCTTCAAAGGCCTTCCTAATGACAGTAACAACCCTATGAACTTGCTCAATGGTGCTATGTTTTTTTCTGAAGCCAAACTGGTGGTCTGGGATTGAGTTATTTTGTTAAACAGCTTGGGACAATTTGCTCATCAAAATTTTTTTGAACAGCTTGGACAGGTTCGATAAAAAACTAAAAGGTCTATATGACTCGATTTTGGTGATATCTTTGCCAGGCTTGAATTATCATTGTTACAAGTGAAACCTTCTATTCTGTGGGATAATGTTTAAGGCGTTTGAGTTTGTAGTAGTTTTCTTAGATTTCTCAGGCATTCTCTTAATCTTGTTGTGGAGATCTGTGTCTTTCAATAGCCTTTGTGACTCTAAAATCAATTAAGTCAGGTGTTTTCTGCGGATCCGTTGGTCAGTAAGTTGGTTCTCCACTTGAAATTACGTCTATATTCATTTTGGAAATTGTATTAAGAAGTACACCTCCCTTTGAGTTAATTAATCGTAATCCTCAGAATGGATGTTTGCATTGATTAAAAACATTTGCGTATTTTTCTTCTGTCATTGCAAATTTTGGCGTTGAGTAAACTGACGAGATCACTAGATCTTCGTCAAATTCTTTCAGACGTCAAAGATTGTTTTAATCGTGTTTTGATAAGAATAGCTGAGCCTGAGCTCTGTTTCTTGGGTCTATTGTATCATACAAAGTGTATCGGCTTATTGAGAATGCATTTTGGGGGGTTAAGTGATTCTCAGAAATAAGCATTAGATCTATTGGCTTATTTCTGAGGAAGTAGTCGAGTTCGTTTTTATGCTGGCGTATTTCGTTTGCGTTCCAGTAACATATTTTCAGGCTGTTCATGGTCTGTTTAGCAGAGCCTGCAGTAACAATGACTGCATTATCATCTTCTCCTGCATCATATTATTTATGGAGCCAGTCAAATTATTAATTGTTTGGACAACATTGTTGACTCAAGTCGACTAAAGTTAATATTTTGTTCTGCATTGTTGACTCAAGTCGACTAAAGTTAATATTTTGTTCTGCGAGTTGTTGAGTATTAGGAATGGGTTGGGTAGACGGGTTAGGTTGGTTAGTTGGGTTTAGCTGATTTTTGCAGTTGAGTGTTTGGGATGTGATGCGCATTTGGGTTGGGTTGTGTATTTGAGCTGGGCATATTTGGGTTTGATTTTAGGACATTAGATTAAGATCGAGCGCTATTATTGCACTGTTGCAAAATTGGGTATTGGATAGGGTTTTATTTGGGGAGCGCCCGTCCTCTTAGAGGAAACGAGCGTTTCACCTTAGTATATACTAGGCAACCCTTAAATTTGCAGTGTGGTTTTCACCGCAATTGCTGCATCTCTTAACGCTAGGGTCATTTTGCGGTTTGTCACAATTGCTGGAATTGTGCAACTCACCGCACACAACGCAAACGGTAGATAGCTTACAATAAGCCCTGGAGTGGCCATACTCCTGAGAATTTAAACATTGGGTTGGCCCTGTGCTTTTATGTGGTTCTTCTTCCGTGATTCTGAGTAGTAGGAGATTGGGGACTCAACTTGATTTAATGGCTTTTTCTATGGGGACTCAACTTGATTTAATGGCTTTTTCTATGGGGACTCAACTTGATTTAATGGTTTTTTCTATGGGGACTCAACTTGATTTAATGGCTTTTTCTATGGGGACTCAACTTGATTTAATAGCTTTTTCTATGGGGACTCAACTTGATTTAATGGCTTTTTGTATGGGGACTCATATTGATTTAATTGCCTTCTAGTGTGGCCGTCGGTTGTATGCTTATAATATATAAGGGTTGTAATACAAAATTTTTATGATCAAGTGAAAGTCATTGATCTACATATTTGTTTTTGGTCTTTTTGAAATTATGTGGTTAGTGTGGCCGTCGGTTAATTCTTTTTATCTCTTGTTATACCCTCCACCATACATGGTGAGGGTATATATCAGTTTGTCATTCCGTTTGTAACATGTCGAAAATAGGTTTAAAACCCCATAAAGTATATATATTCGTGAACCTTATGCAATTTTAAGTCGATTTAGCGATGTCTGTCTGTTTGTCTGTATGTCCGTCTGTCTGTCTCTCTCTCTGTCTGTCTGTATGTCCGTCTGTCTGTCTCTCTGTCTGTCTGTCTCTCTCTCTGTCTGTATGTCCGTCTGTCTGTCTCTCTGTCTGTCTGTCTGTCTGTCTGTCTGTCTGTCCGTCTGTCTGTCTGTCTGTCTGTCTGTCTGTCTGTCTGTCTGTCTGTCTGTCTGTCTGTATGTCCGTCTGTCTGTATGTCCGTCTGTCTGTCCGTCTGTCTGTCTGTCTGTCCGTCTGTCAATTTTTACCCAGATTATTGAACATCCTCCCGAGCAGTTTGGTATTTAAATTACATAAATTGACAAAACATATTCAGACAACAGTTCATGCAAAATTAAGTATATATGTATATCATCTTCAGCCCCTATGGTGGAGGGTATTCAAAGATTCGGCACAGCCGAATTTAGCCCTTTTTTACTGGTGGCATATACAGAACAACTGTCGGTTCTTTGCTTGTAATGTAAAAGTGGTGGTTATATAAAAATTGTCATGTGCGTGATTGGCTAGGTGTTAAGTAATGAGGGTCTTTGTTGTTAGTGTTGCCGTCGGTTAATTCTTTTTATCTCTTGTGTGTTTTTTTTTCTATTCTTTGGTGGCATATACATTCTACTGTCGGTTCTTTGCTTGTAATGTAAAAGTGGTGGTTATACAAAATTTTTCTTGTTCGTGATTGGCTAGGTGTTAAGTGACAAGGATCTTTTTTGAAATTATGAGTTTTGCCGTCGGTTAATTCTTTTTATCTCTTGTGTGTTTTTTTTCTATTCTTTGGTGGTCATTGATCTACATATTTGTTTTTGTATTAAGAGAAAATTTGCATTAAGTGAAAGTCATTGATCTACATATTTGTTTTTTGTATTAATAGGAAATTTCCATTTTTTCTTTCTTGTGTTTATGTTCTATTTTTGTTTTTTTTTTTTTTTGTGTTTGCTATATACATTCTACATATAAGTGTACAAGTAGGTCATAAATTAATTATTTATTAATGTGACATTTTCATTAATCTACAAATTTTTATGTTTTAATGAAATTCGAATCTGTTTGTTTGTTTTGTTCGGTTTTGTTTCTTGTAATAAAGCGGTAATTGGAATCTGTTAGTGTTTTGTTTGTTTGTTTAGTTGAGTATAATAAAAAACAATACTAAAAATTAGTTTTACATGTATTTGGTTTTATTTTACTTTCTTTTGAAATAATTCTTAAATTAAAATCTCATTAAATATTTCTTATAAATTTAAATACGTATAATATAATAATTTCGGTTATTTTTTTTTTTATTTAATTAAAAATTTAGATGTTTATGATAGAGATTTATAAGATCGTTGACTGAATTTTCTCTAAATTTATAGATGATGCAACTACATGTATCAGGTCCTTCAGTACATCTGTCGTCAGACCATATGCAATCCTCAAAATGCTCTCCATGCACTGAATTAAGAATTCTTTTATTCTCATATAATTCGAAATAATCAGCGTTCTTTAAAAAGAAGTGTAAATCTTCTAAACTTGAAGATCTCAAAATAAGTAGTACAACAGAGCAATATGAATGTATTGCCCAATTACCAAAATTGAAACGTTTAGAAATTTTTGGCATTGATGACTCCCACCCATTATGTCATCAACTATTGATAGAGTTGGTTAAACATCAATCGCAACAATTGGAACAGTTAATGTTGATTGGATATGCAAGTTTGAATTTTGCAGCAGCTTCATTGGTAGGAGATTTAAAGAACTTGAAAAAATTAATTTGCCCCAACAATAGTTCTTTGGATGATAAATGTTTAAGAAAGCTTGCACAGCTGACCAATTTAGAAGATATAAATTTACGAAATTGCATTAATATTACCAATCAGGGTTTAATACATTTATTTCAGCAATGTCGTAATTTAAGTCATATTAATTTTTTTGCAGTGTAAGTTAATAACAGAACAATTCATCTATGGTGCTTTTAAATTATTAAAAGAGGAGGGGAAAATAACGCAACGTAAGCTTCCTGTTCTATTGTTGGCAAACCGAACAAATGTTAAAACAGTTGCGATAAGTAGTAGAGCTCAATTGAAATCATCATGGGATTTGATGAAAGTCTGCATGGATAATTGGTTTTTTGATGAATACGACGAATATTTTGATGATGTTGAATTCAATAATAATTTTAATTGCATACACTCATCATCATGACAATCTCGAAGAGCTATGTGTAGATATAGATTTTGGAGTTTTCCATCCGAACTGAAGATTTTTACAAAGATATACTTAATGATTTGTAATATAATTTAATAAGTTTAAGATTAAAAGAGATTCTTGAAAAATAAATATTTTGTATTTTTCTCTTAAAATTTTTTGATTATTAAGCAAAATAAAACACTGGTATTTTAGTTTTCTATTTTAAGAATACATATTTTTATTTATAATTTTAAGACATTGTTTTTAAGTGTGTATTTTCTAAATATTTAATAAAGATAATAAAAATGGAAAATTGCCTTCATTTATTTTAAAGTTTAAAAATTTTTGTAGTAAAAGAGCATTTTTCAGTGCACATGTTCCATGTTTGTGAGAACTACAACGGATGCAATCGGGATATTTTTCATCGAGCTCTCTTAAATTACAGCAGTTGATATTTTCTATATTGAAAACGTTTTTCCGCAGCATATTCTCCAACCACTTTTTCTTTTCCAAACCCTTGACAAAAATTAAAGAACCCTCTGTGTTTGATTTGAGAAATTCGCACACAGACTTGAATGATACGGATCCATCTTCCCATTGCAGATGATGATGATTTTTTGTTAACCAATTGACTTGTTTTTGATTCTTTGGTGATAAATAACTATAATCGAAGGGGGGTTTTATGATGAAATTTATATACCCCTTAGCGTTAAAAACCAATGCAATTTCTTTGGCAATAAAATTATTAGAATCTGCTCTAAAGCCTTGGAGATCAATAAAAACTATTTTTGGCATTTCCATTGCTTAAACAATTTTATGAACCTGTCCTGTCAAAGGCGTATATTCAATTAAACGATCATGAATAAGAATGCAGTAAGCTGATGAGTTTGGTGGTATATTGATGCCAGTCTCAAACATAATTTTTATATCAATCGGACCCCTTGCAACCGTTTCATTTTGATGGCTTACATCAATAACTGTAATAGGAGCTTTATTTTTGAATTCTTGACAAGTGAGTAGAGGTTGAGGTTCTCTCATATAGTAGTTTTGTTGAAATCTGACATACATATCATAGAGGATGGCAAAGCGTTCTTCCCCAAATTTAATGTTTAGATCATCATAAGGATATGACTCTGAGCTTAAGTGAACTTTGATGTTGGTTAAATCACAATTAATAAATTTATTCTCACGCAGGAATGCTATCAAAACGAAGCGAGGTCGTTCCCTATTTGCAGATAATTTAACATTCCAAATGTGATTAGTTCCGCTTGATAATTGAGGATTAAAATGACAGTCCCAACTGCGGAATGCTATTGGTAAATTTGTTCCATTTTGTATAATTTTTATCATATTTATTTTACTCAAGTCAGAAAGCTGTACATGTGGTATCCTCCATGAAATATTCTTAATAGTAATTTTTGGTTTTTGAACAGATGCTGTTGAATATACGAGATCATCATCACTTTTGCTACGAAGTAATATCAATTCATGTTTGGAATTTAAAATAATTTTATTAAAGTCTTCAGCAAATCCCAATAATATTTTTAATGGTACATAAAAGTTAAAGTGTCCATTTATTACATTTAGGTCATCTACTTTACTCCAAGCAGCATTTTCCATGAGAGCACCGTCCGTTGCCATCAAAGAAACATAATTTTTAATATTAGTTGAAACTCCTAGGTGTCTTGTGCGATCAATTTCAATGCCATTTAGCTCATAACGAATTTCATCAAATAGATGAGCAACAAAATTATTTTTCAATCTGAAAGCAGAAGATGCTACCACTTTTTTACTATCGCCGTTTTCTTCTTCTACTAAACCTTCAATGTAAATAAAACTTTCACTCGGCAAAACATACAAATCCTGATTTTGTATTGATATTCTTATTTCATCGTTATTTTTAAATGATTGCAAGTATGGAGTATAAGTGTGATAATCTTTTTTTATAATGCTTTCATCCGATAAGGGTTTATCCAAAACATTAATTATTGATCTCATTCTCTTTGGTGTTGCTTCTTCAATTGGAAATTCAATGATTTGAGAAAATTTCTATTTGATTCTGTTAAATTGTTGGCTGAATGTGAAGATGAGAACAGCGTGGACGCTAATTTTGGTTTGACTGATGGCAATAATATGGATTTTGGGGATAACAATGTGGTATAAGGAATGCTATTTGAGATAATTTCTTTGTTGTAAATTATCATTATTTTCTTGGCCTTAAATGTAATCGAATAGTAATTTCTTCTCCTCGAAAATTAATTAAATCACCGTCTTGATCAACTATCCGTAGTGTTAGTGAACTTACTTCTTTGGAATTCACGGGCAAATAGATGAGATTTGTAGGTATTTCATCCATTTTATAGCCAGGTGGAACATTTATTGCAAATTCGTGTAATGTATGTGCATGAGAATTGTTTATATATGTGTTTACCACAATATTACATTCTATCCGCAAGAGATTTACCTTAAAAATATTTAGTGGTAGATCTGAGAAATGGGGGACATTAGGAGAGAGGACATTCTTATTGAAACCAAACAATTTTCCTATCGAATTCTTCTTGTTAAAGTATATCGAATCTTCGGAACTATACAATTTGACTTGCATTGTATTGTTATTAGCTTCTATAATAATTTTCTTCTTCCCCAACCCATCTTTCTCATATTCCCCCTTTATGAAATCAACAATATCATTCAGCTCATAGGATCCAATAGGTATTGTAATAATTTTACTACCAATGTGAAACAAATTATTGTATTTGTCCACATTTGGTATGCTGTTGTATGTGTGAAAATCTACGAGAGCACACTCGTAATCGCCGTTTAAATTTATTGGAGGAAAGTAATTTGCTGATAAATTTGAGGAGTTTCCGCTCAATGTTAGTGTAATTGACATTTTGCTTACCAAATGGCTAATGTAGGAAATAAAACAAAATATTGTTTTTTTAAAGGGTTGCTTTTTTCTTTATTTTAGATAATTTTATATCAATACTTAAAGTACATGTATAATATACCTATATATATATATATCAATTTTAACATTCTTTCCAGAAGATTCTCATTTCTTAACTTTATTATCATCTTTCTTCTGATTGCATTTATTTTCATTGTGATCATTACTACCACAATAATTACAATACTTTAGTTTTTCATATTTAATCTCAGAGCTCTTAAAAATCTTATCCATTCTCCTCCTGCTAATATATAAATATAATGTATTATCAAGCTAAAGTTTTTTATTCAACTAAAAAAGTGGAGAAAACATTTAATCCTTTTATACTTAATTTTATAGTCGTAAAAGTAATCACACACACATTACAAAATATCATTTTTATTTATCCAAGAATTATGCTGATTTGAAAAACCCAACCATTTCACGAATACTTTATTATCTTTAGTTTTAATAACTTTTTCAACAAGATATGTATTAGGCAGTCGAGTTTTTGAGAGTTCTTCATCATAGAAGGCACCTTTAATTCTATTTCCCTCGTAATCCACCAAAATATTTGTTGCTGGATAAGTGTTGTTTGTAGATTTGATTTTAAAAATTTCTGTTGTCCAGTTAGGTGTGTATCCCTTTTCAAAAATATGCTTATATTTGCTGATGCGTACCGAATCTCCAACATGAAATTTTGAGATTTTGTACATTTTCAAGTGATTATACACTGTGTCTAGTAACATTTTCTCATTCGTAGAATTAACATTAATGGGTGCCATTTTTATTTTACGATGAATCTTGTGATTGTACTCATCAATTAAATCTTTATATAAATCAATCCAATGATATGATCCGTTGTAGCTAAATTCCTTCCACATCATACCTTTAAGAGTTCTATTGAATCGTTCAACAATAGACGCTTTCATTACACTATACGTTGAGTAGTGATTAATATTATGCTTTTTCATCAATTTACTAAAGTTTTTATTAAAGAATTCCTTGCCATCATCAGTATGTAAATTTTTTGGCACACGACCCAAATTCAATATATTTTCCATTGCTTTGCAAACATCCGATGAACTTTTAGATTTGAGAGGTGCTGCCCAAGCATATTTTGAAAACGTATCAATGACCGTTAGCAGATAACGATAGTCCTTGTTATCCGATGAATAATTACACATTTCAACTAGATCTGCTTGCCATAAATCATCAATACCTTTCATTACAACTCTTCGACGCTTAAAATTTTTTCGAGCCTGTTTATGCAACTCTTTTACCAGAATTCTCTTTGTATTCATTATCGACAACATATATTAGTTTATTATGTTATCAGTGTTAGACATCATATGTAACACATCTTCCCTCGGCATCAATTTTAGTAGTAAACTCTGCAAAAGTTTAATTCGTTGACGCAACAACTCAAGTTCTCTCTCAAAGTACGATTTTTGATTATGATGTATATCAGAAATTTTCTTATATACTACATCATTATTTTTATCTATATTCAAAAGTATGTCTGTCTGCATTTTGTTGACTTGTAAGAGTAGAAAGTCTTTTGTGACGGCGTCGTTTTCTTCCACAGGGCTCGCAACATTTTTAATTCTTTTGTTTTGGATATTAAAGTTCTTATCGCTATCCAAAATGGGGCCAAATATTTTCGAATCATTCTTTCTTATTATATTATTATAGTTCAGCTTAGAATTGTAATAGTGTCCGAACTTGTCGACAGACATTTTCAATATATATCCTTAACTCACAAAACTTTATATATATTATAATATTGTATCAGCTTCCTGCAGTTCTTCGATAATAGAAACAATTTCATTGTTATGATTGTTATGACCAGCAGCTTGAGAGACGATTAATAATCTGAGGCGGTCAACTAACTCATTCGGATCATTCCAATATACATAATTAGGTTTATTAGAATTTAATTTCATTAGACCACTTCCTGTTTTGTCATTTTTAAATAATTTGCTGATAATGTTTACATATTTGTAGGCCCTTGTCCCTTTAATTTGTCCGTCTGATTTATAGTCTCTTTTGTGAGCATTTGTCTCCATTAAAATCTTTTTGTAAATCTCCAATTCTGTTTTATCATAATTTTTTGGAGTTTTATAAAACATTAACTGAACCAAACCTGGTGTTAGCAACCAATTTTGATTTCCTAGCATAATTTTATCATCACTCAACTTAATGTAGCTATTCCCGAATTTCCACTCACCATTCGAATCTTTGTGAGGACCATAAAGCGTTTCCAGTTCATTTTTTCGAGCTAAATGCGATAAATCGAGTGAGTTTATTATTGTATCGTTTGTAACATCAGCGGGGGATTCAGTTTGATAGTAAATATCATCATCATCATTTTCATCAATTGTTTTGTATTCATCACTCGTAAAATCTTTCTCTGGGGTACTTGTCCCCAGTTTCATTGGTAATTTTCTAAACGATAAACTCGTCTCATTTTCTATTTCATTTTTTATTTCATTTTTAATTTCTTCTTTTTCATCTTTAGAAATTCTCTTTTCTATAGAAGAATTATTTATAAATTCCTTCAGCGGGTTAGTTATGGGCTTAAATGTTTTTTGTAGTCTTTCATGAGTATTAGCTTCACCCATTTTTATGCTTCGAAATTTCTTCTTCAAAGCATTTCTTACCTTGACCAGTTCCTCCAACACTTCAGTCATATCAGACCAGGAATAGATCAGAAACAGACCAGGAATAGATCAGAAACAGACCAGGAACAGATCAGAAACAGACCAGGAACAGACCAGGAACAGATCAGCAACAGATCAGGAATAGATCAGAAACAGATCAGAAACAGACCAGGAATAGATCAGAAACAGACCAGGAACAGATCAGGAATAGATCAGAAACAGATCAGGAACAGATCAGAAACAGACCAGGAATAGATCAGAAACAGATCAGGAACAGATCAGAAACAGATCAGAAACAGATCAGGAGCAGATCAGAAACAGACCAGGAATATATCAGAAACAGACCAGGAATAGATCAGGAATAGACCATAAAATGTAGCAAGCTTATTTGGAATCAGCTGAATTCATAAAAGGATGTAATTATTTAAATGTTTTTAATTTGTTAATCCTATCGATTCAAGAGGTCAAACTTTACTAATATCATCATTTTATTCCAACATCCTTATATTTCAATGAAAACATTAAATGTCTTTCTATATCGACCAGCATTTAAGTTATCATCTTTACATATTGTTAAAAATCCATAGTTTTCTCTCCAACATTCTTGACATATTTTACGAAATTGTTCAAAGGACATATCCGTTCCAACATGATCACTATAGACGTGTTTCATATTCATTTCATCCTGCTTAAACATTATAATCATATTGGCATTATCTCGTATCAAATGTTTAGGTATTCGGGTATAAGTTTGACACAAGTAAAATGAATCCACATTTTTGTGACGACCCATACAAAAGTATGCACGTATATTATTTTGATTTTCACATGCAACGTCATCAAATATAATTATTGAGTTATTTTTAGCTTCATCTGGTGGAATAACACTTTCATTGTTAGAAAATGTAAAATAACCCATTCCTTTAATCGTTGATACGAGATTATTTAAGTACTCATATTTAGGTTGAAATAATGATTTCGAATATAAATAGATGTTTTCGAATTTTAATCCATTAGGACTTTCAATCAAACTAATCATTACATTAGTCTTTCCACAGTTCGAAGGTCCCACTATAAGTGCTCTTATAGAATTTGGCAATAGAGAACTGTGTTTTCTTCTCATATCTGTACTTGTTGAGGAATCAACATTCCTAACAACTATATTTTTATGTTGTTTGGTCAACCGCATTTTAACAACTAAAACCAAAGTTTTAAATTTCCCTTTTAATTAGTTTCCAGATTATATAAATAGGTCTAACAATATCATAGAATTATCAATCATATGCATTCTGTCACTATGAGTGGATTAGTAGATAGAGTAATAAATTCTCTACCTTTTGAACTTTATTTACCGGGTTATGAATTTTGTGGACCAGGTACTAAGCTAGAAAAACGTTTAAAGAGGGGTGATAAGGGGATAAATCCGTTGGATGCTGCTTGCAGAGAGCACGATATTGCTTACTCTCAAAATAAGGAAATCAGTATGCGACATCAAGCAGATAAAATACTTGAAAATCGAGCCTGGGAACGAGTTTTATCGAAAGACAGCAGTATTGGAGAAAAAACAAACTCATATTTTATAACTAACGCCATGAAGGCTAAAGTCAAACTCGGCATGGGTCTAAAGTCAAAAAATAAATTTGGAAAGAAAATTTTTGGCACAGCAATACGAATGGCTACGGCAACTTTAAAGAAAGAAAAACCTAAAGATATAAACGACGCAATAAAAATTGCTCGTAAAGTTTTAAATAAATCGCTGAAAGGAAAAAAATCAAAAGTTGTTATACCTCGCATTATTAATGTACCAAAAGTTGGAGGGTTCTTACCATTAGTGCCAATACTAACTGCTTTAGGGACCTTAGGTGGTCTGTCATCTGGTGGAGCAGCTATTGTTAAAGCTATTAATGCTGCAAAAGATGCTAAGAAACAACTCGAAGAGGCTACTAGACATAATAAGAAAATGGAGGCTATAGCAATGGGAAAGGGTCTTTATCTTAAACCATATAAGAAGGGGTATGGTCTTGTATTCGATAAAATGTCAAAAAACTAATTAAGATGCTCCCCAAAAGACCACTTACTGATATCGATTTGATTAAGTTTACCACACATATTCCACACTTTAGAGGTATTTTTATGAGATATTCACTCCCCAAACATCCTCGACGAATAGAATGTGGCATTGTTAATCTGGATTGCTCAATTGGAGCAGGCAATCATTGGGTAGCATACTACAAAAATAAAGATCATAATATAGTGTACAATTATAGAAGACATCAAAAATATAATTCATTTAATTGTGGTCACTTATGCCTGAAATTTTTGTATGAAATTATTAATAAATAAAAACGCATTTTTTTTTCTTTTTTGTTTTCAATGTATTTTAATATTTTTATTTCTCGTTGTTTAATACAAATTTACAATTTCATCTCCAAAGCGGATATTTGCCACTTTCAGGAACAATATATTCATTTATATCAAATAACTCCAACTCTAATCGCAAGTGTTTATCGTCTACTGTAGGTAATTTTTTGACGAAGTAATTGCCAGATGATAACTCCTTTATCTCATCATCAGTTATAGCATTAAATCTTTTTGGCAGAAAGATGACACAATTTTCTCCCTCAATCTGGATACTTTCCCCATATTTCGTTTGCATTTTAATTGCTTTCAATATTTTGTATAATTTAAGATCCTCCATATCTTTAATATGGAGAATTGGTTTGTTGTTGAGGTCATCAAATTTGTTTATTAATGATTTTGATACAGCGCTCATGGTTGTTGTTTCTTTGAAGACTTTGTTAAGAATAAAACTTTCACATGAATTAAATTTTAAATTAACTTCTTGTTATATATATTAAAATTACTACAATAAATTGCATGGACTAATATGAAAAGAGGAATAAATTTGTTTTCTCTTTTTTTTTCAAAGACGGATTAATTCTTCACTCTTTATTTCAAAATATTGTGAAATGTGTCCTAAAGATATTACAATAAATTGCTCACTTTATTTTCATAGTATTGTATTGTCAAATAGTTTAAATATTCACATTATAAATGCGGAGGGTACAATAAATAATAATAATTTCTGGATTCAGACAGAAAGAACGACTCAGACGATTAAGATGTCAATGCGGGAGCAAATTGTAGAATTCCTTAATGAATATAAGGAGTTTATATGTTAGGAAGATTTACACTTCTTTTTAAAGAACGCTGATTATTGCGAATTATATGAGAATAAAAGAATTCTTAATTCAGTGCATGGAGAGCATTTTGAGGATTGCATATGGTCTGACGACAGATGTACTGAAGGACCTGATACATGTAGTTGCATCATCTATAAATTTAGAGAAAATTCAGTCAACGATCTTATAAATCTCTATCATAAACATCTAAATATTTAATTAA
>OX456523.1:169354237-169356737 GCA_949748255.1 Eustalomyia histrio | reverse complement strand
TGAAGGCTAAAGTCAAACTCGGCATGGGTCTAAAGTCAAAAAATAAATTTGGAAAGAAAATTTTTGGCACAGCAATACGAATGGCTACGGCAACTTTAAAGAAAGAAAAACCTAAAGATATAAACGACGCAATAAAAATTGCTCGTAAAGTTTTAAATAAATCGCTGAAAGGAAAAAAATCAAAAGTTCTTATACCTCGCATTATTAATGTACCAAAAGTTGGAGGGTTCTTACCATTAGTGCCAATACTAACTGCTTTAGGGACCTTAGGTGGTCTGTCATCTGGTGGAGCAGCTATTGTTAAAGCTATTAATGCTGCAAAAGATGCTAAGAAACAACTCGAAGAGGCTACTAGACATAATAAGAAAATGGAGGCTATAGCAATGGGAAAGGGTCTTTATCTTAAACCATATAAGAAGGGGTATGGTCTTGTATTCGATAAAATGTCAAAAAACTAATTAAGATGCTCCCCAAAAGACCACTTACTGATATCGATTTGATTAAGTTTACCACACATATTCCACACTTTAGAGGTATTTTTATGAGAGATTCACTCCCCAAACATCCTCGACGAATAGAATGTGGCATTGTTAATCTGGATTGCTCAATTGGAGCAGGCAATCATTGGGTAGCATACTACAAAAATAAAGATCATAATATAGTGTACAATTATAGAAGACATCAAAAATATAATTCATTTAATTGTGGTCACTTATGCCTGAAATTTTTGTATGAAATTATTAATAAATAAAAACGCATTTTTTTTTCTTTTTTGTTTTCAATGTATTTTAATATTTTTATTTCTCGTTGTTTAATACAAATTTACAATTTCATCTCCAAAGCGGATATTTGCCACTTTCAGGAACAATATATTCATTTATATCAAATAACTCCAACTCTAATCGCAAGTGTTTATCGTCTACTGTAGGTAATTTTTTGACGAAGTAATTGCCAGATGATAACTCCTTTATCTCATCATCAGTTATAGCATTAAATCTTTTTGGCAGAAAGATGACACAATTTTCTCCCTCAATCTGGATACTTTCCCCATATTTCGTTTGCATTTTAATTGCTTTCAATATTTTGTATAATTTAAGATCCTCCATATCTTTAATATGGAGAATTGGTTTGTTGTTGAGGTCATCAAATTTGTTTATTAATGATTTTGATACAGCGCTCATGGTTGTTGTTTCTTTGAAGACTTTGTTAAGAATAAAACTTTCACATGAATTAAATTTTAAATTAACTTCTTGTTATATATATTAAAATTACTACAATAAATTGCATGGACTAATATGAAAAGAGGAATAAATTTGTTTTCTCTTTTTTTTTCAAAGACGGATTAATTCTTCACTCTTTATTTCAAAATATTGTGAAATGTGTCCTAAAGATATTACAATAAATTGCTCACTTTATTTTCATAGTATTGTATTGTCAAATAGTTTAAATATTCACATTATAAATGCGGAGGGTACAATAAATAATAATAATTTCTGGATTCAGACAGAAAGAACGACTCAGACGATTAAGATGTCAATGCGGGAGCAAATTGTAGAATTCCTTAATGAATATAAGGAGTTTATATGTTAGGAAGATTTACACTTCTTTTTAAAGAACGCTGATTATTGCGAATTATATGAGAATAAAAGAATTCTTAATTCAGTGCATGGAGAGCATTTTGAGGATTGCATATGGTCTGACGACAGATGTACTGAAGGACCTGATACATGTAGTTGCATCATCTATAAATTTAGAGAAAATTCAGTCAACGATCTTATAAATCTCTATCATAAACATCTAAATATTTAATTAAATAAAAAAAAATAACCGAAATTATTATATTATACGTATTTAAATTTATAAGAAATATTTAATGAGATTTTAATTTAAGAATTATTTAAAAAGAAAGTAAAATAAAACCAAATACATGTAAAACTAATTTTTAGTATTGTTTTTTATTATACTCAACTAAACAAACAAACAAACAAAACACTAACAGATTCCAATTACCGCTTTATTACATAAAAACAAAACCGAACAAAACAAACAAAACAGATTCGAATTTCATTAAAACACAAAAATTTGTAGATTAATGAAAATGTCACATTAATAAATAATTAATTTATGACCTACTTGTACATTTATATGTAGAATGTATATACCAAACACACAAAAAATAAAAACAAAAGTAGAACATAAACACAAGAAAGAAAAAATGGAAATTTCCTATTAAAAAAACACATATGTAGATCAATGACTTTCACTTAATGCAAATTTCCTCTTAATACAAAAACAAATATGTAGATCAATGACCACCAAAGAATAGAAAAAAAAACACACAAGAGATAAAAAGAATTAACCGACGGCAACACTCATAATTTCAAAAAAGATTAATTTATGACCTACTTGTACATTTATATGTAGAATGTATATACCAAACACACAAAAAAATAAAAACAAATATGTAGATCAATGACCACCAAAGAATAGAAAAAAAAAC